>JAPFFP010029410.1:0-15781 GCA_026153255.1 Solanum medicagineum | reverse complement strand
TCCTCTTAAGCATTTAGACTCGCATATCGCCCACTAACACGAGATTTAAGCACATTCAAGAATTGACGCAAATTTGATCAAACCATAACATGATTAATTTAAATAGCATTAGTACATGTAAAATGTGGGGTGTTATAGGACCCATGAATGAAGCCCACATACCTTGAATTGAAAATCTATACAATAAACTTGAGCTTGGAGAAGGAAACCTTGAAAACCCAGCTTGAGACTTGAAGGCGCTTTGAGAGAATTTGTAAGGACCCATACTCCATAAGATTGAAATGAGGCTTAAAAATGTATTTTCAGAAAATTTTGACACAAGGTTCCTACCAAGACACCCTTCACGGATAGTAGGTGCATACCACTGTCCGTCAAAGGACTTGTGGGAGGGCCCTTTGGCCCATTTGATGGATTCCCAATGTAAAGAGTATACCACAAAACCTTCCATGGGTTGTGGTGTACTCCACGCCTCATGGTGGGTACATTTCCAAGGCCTTGATGTCCCTTGCACGTCACGACCCACACCACGAGCTATGGTACACTTAATGGCTCATGAAGGGTACCTTGGTGGGTGCCGTGCAGTGCACTTTGTGCACTTATGTGAGGACTTTTTGGTCTTTTCTCATATCAGTGGTTTAGTGTTTTAGATCTCCTTTTGGATGTTTTAATCCCTTCCATGCTATTCTAACTTTCCTAAGCCCTCCATGCACTCACATTTTCAAAAATCCATAATCCTCACATTAATTATCACTCTCAAAACTCCTATCAAGATCAAAGTTATGAGTTCATTAAAGGACCTCAAGCTCAAGCTCAATCTTCTTCAAATAATCTAATTAATACCCAAGGTATGTGATGTGCTGCCAAAATACAACAATTTTGATGCTCAAAATATAGAATTTTGTGTGTTCTCAATGCGATGTTAGTTGGTTTTATGTGTTTTGTGTTATATTTGTATGATTCCAGGGTTGACCTTGATTTTGGGAAGAAATACAAAAGTTGCTGATTTTTGATATAGTACGAGACCCTTCACGGGTTGTAGGTCACTCTACGGGTCGTAAAGTAGGTTTTGTGGACAATTCCAATGAGGGGCTTGTCACGACCCAAGCCTAGGGCCTAGACGTGACACAATGGATGGGAACTCGAACGGACCCAAACAAGCCTCTTAGCATAACAATCACACATCTTTGGTAACGGAAGTAAAGAAAACAACAACAAGAGATAATAATAAGGAAAATTGGGACTAAGGGAAGTCTTTGGTAGCATAAAACATAGAAAGAGTCAAAGCTCATAGCATAAGTACATCATTTGTTCCTACAACACCTCTAATCATAAATTGGAGCAAGGGCCAATACACTTTCTTGGCTCACCCTCATAATATCAAAACTTCAACATAAAGAGAAAACAAGTAACAGGAGTAAGATAGCTAATGTCCCCGAACTTGAGGCCTCACCAAAGCTCTTCTTCCAAAATGCCAAGACTAGCCACGTGGAGGATGATCAAGAGGTGCTCCAGTTCCTATATGGTAATATCATATAGGCATAGAGTATGCGTTATTACGTTTGAATGTACTAAGTATGTAGGATGCAATGCAACAAGACATAGGCAACTTAATCAAAATGCACAAACATAAGCAATGAGTAAGTATAATAACAATATGGCATGCATGATTAATGCTTGAAGTAAAACATGCTTGTAAAAGATATAACTTGAGAATATATATTACATGTGTAGGAAGGGACCATACTCATAAACCAAGCAAACTATTACTTGGAATCCAAGGCGTATTACCCCCCTGGAAAGTGACCCCCTCAACACGATAGATCTGCATGTCACCCAGCCATCATAGTGGTCAAGGTATATACCCCTCAACATGGTAGATGGGCGTAGCACCCCCCATCATAGTGGTCAACATATGTACCCCTCAACATGGTAGATGAGCATAACACCCCCCTCCCCCCCATCATAGTGGTTGAGGCATGTCACCCCCTCAACAAGGTGTGGTCAACTTGCAATACCATAAATACTTTTCATGAACTCAATACATACAATCCCTTCATCATCATAGAGTCACTTAACTTGTAAACAATATCATAGACCATCAATAACCCAAGAATTCATGTCAAGATATTTTAGCAAACACTTGGCGGATGTGTAATGCTAGTTCAAAATCATGCAATCCAAAAGTGAAATCATGTGAGAAAACTCGATGTAAATCAGCCCACCAACACATAGTAAAATCCTCATGCAAGATAGCTTGAAATCCGTTATCAAACCTTATAATAGATTATCGTTTCATTGCTCAAAACATGCATAGTCACAGTAGACAAACCATCTCATAGTATAAGCTTGAAATAGGTAGAAATGTGATTCTAATCAACATTTCATAAAATACTAACATAATTTGTAATCATAATTCTTAATAAGTAATACCAATAAGTAATAAAACTTGAAAAGTTGGGGATTTCCTTGATGTAGATTTGAATGAGAACTTGAAACTTGAATAGTTCTTGAGATCCGAAATTAAGCTTGGGACACTTAAATGTTAGAGAGGGATATATTGGTTAAGTGTTAGAGAGGGTTTTGAGAGTGTCTGGAGTGATATGGAGTTGCAAAATGGCTAAGTATAGTTGTTCTTATGCATAAAAGGGCCTGGGGCCAAGACCCCAATGTGTTAGGCTGAAACTGAAAAAATAAGGAAGTCACAATACTGCTCGACGACAGGTCCGTGTCGCGGAGCTGTCGCAAATATTTTCTGGAAATTGCAAATTTGGTGAAAATCATTTTTTGCTACGGGCCTTCTTAAATCTGGGTTATACTCATTTCTACTCAATTTTGCCCTTCGATCAAGAATATGAAGTCGAATTTTTGATATTACGCATGGATTTTGAGATATATGAAATTACGATTATGGGTATTTCTAAAACACATTTTTGGGGCGTTTCAGGACTGATTTTCTGAAGTTGATTCTACGAACATGAATATGGGTGGTGGATTGATCTATGAGTCGTAGAACATGGTTCATGCCCTGAGGATCAGAGATTGGGACTTTCTAAAGATTCATGAGAGGAAACACCCCTAAAATTACGAGTCATAGAGGGGGCATCTTAGACTTGAAGTCCAATTTTCTAGAAGCACTGTACAAGAACTCGATCATGGCCGTGGAATGCAATACGGCGCGTAAACCTGTTCGTGAGGTATACCGACCCAATTATTCTATTATGTTTCGGACTTGTATTTTAAATATTATAAATAGGTTTTTAGGTATTTTTCATAAGTTTATGCATAGTACACAGAGAACTTGAGAATTAGAGAGGAAAAATAGTGAGATAAAATTATTGAGTTTTGAGAACACTTGTACTTTGATTTCATCTTTAATCTTGTGATTCTCGTTGAAGTTGGATTTGCTTATTCTTAATTCTATCGTGTAAGTTTTCTATTATATTATTCCAATTTATAAGTCTTGTATCTACACAAATCATGTGTAGCTAAATCCACAACTAGGGTTGTGGGAACCATGAAGAACTAACAAGGTAAAATCAGATAATTCACAATTCTTGAAAAGTGTGCATGCATATATTAATTAAGTCTATTCGTTTTGCATGTTTTCTAGAGGTGACCAACATTAGAACCCACCTTAGGTTACTAACTGGACCAAGGTAGTAACGAATAGGACAAAAGATTAATTAACAGGATTTGATTGATGTGTTTTCGTCCAATCAACCAAATTAGGCCAAGGGGAGGTTGTACTAGGACGAATAGGTAAGGTTAGGTAATGCACACTGCGGAGATGGACCAAGTCACGTAGTGAGATTCACCTCTCGCCTGGACCAAAGGCTTTGGTGAACTTAACTTACTATCTTGCATGCCACACACTAGAAAAGAATTAGGTTATCCGGTGATACTAAGTTGGGGAATCATGGGGAACACAATACCCTAGTTTCTCTCTATATTGATTTCAGTCTTATGTTAGTTAGGTCCAATTCTGTTGAATATTGCAAAACCCCCACTTTCAGGAAGTAAGTCGGTTAATCACTCAAATTATAGTGATTGAATTCTTTACATATTCCCTTGGGGTCGACCTTAACCTTGGTTAGATTCTATTTCTTGACAACGACCACTTTGTCCTCACAAAAGAGGTGTAACTTCAGTGACATCAGTATGCTGGTTCAATTCATGGGTCCATTTCACCCATGAAGACAAGCTAATTTAATCTCTACTTCTTAAATTTCAAATCATGTATTTTATAGGCTTTTATGCACGAACTTCAAGTGTCTAAATTACTTTCTAATTAGTGTTATTATGCTTATATATGAACATTTAAGATCTAGTTTCATGAGAATTGCATGAACTTCGTGATACTACATCTTCAAGCCTATTGAGTTTGTGAAATCTATGCATAGGTATTTTCAATTGGTGATCAAATGATCTTGAAACATTGAAATAAGTTTAAACCAACTTCAATTGCATGATTTTAAGATTATATTTTATGAACCCATGCTCATGCATCAATTTTATGAAAATATGTCTATGTCATGGAAAATTTCCAAGTATGAACATGATTATGCAAGTATAAGATCTCAAGTATGAATGTGATTATGACATGAATATGATCAAGTAAGGGCTTGTTTACACCTATGGTTATGTCAAGTATCCTGTGGGACTAGACTTAGTACCGAAAGAGATATAAGGTTGGGGCTCGACCCAAGGAGTCTTTACATAAAATTATTGTCTCTTAACTATGTGCCACCATAGGTTCATGCTATTTTTCCTAAAAAAGGCTTTTACTAGTGGATCCAACTAGGTCAAGTTACCCATTATGTGGGGTCAAGTTTGGTTTACCTTGGAAAGTATACCACTTCATTTCCGGTATGGAGGCAAACATTGAGATTCCAAGTAATAGCTTTCTTGGTCTTATATGTCAGTTGAGGTCACTTCCTATATGTGTATGATGAACTATGCAAGTTTGATCACCTTTGTTCATGTTTGACTAAAAACATTGATTACTCATATCATATTGAGCTTATATCTATTTATCATGATAATCTTGATTATTAAGGCTCATACTCCTTGTTTGCATTGCACCCTACATACTTAGTAAATTCAAAATACTAACACATACTTTTTCCCTACATGATCCAACCATATCGGGACCGAAACTCCTATTCATCCTCCTTCTCCATGTGGCTAGACGGTGTGATTGAAGCTTGATATTAGTGAGTCCTCAACTTTAGGGACAACATCCACTTTCTTCCTTGATTTTGTTAAGAGTTATTTATTTGTAGATATTTACCTTTGAGAGTAAACCCGAGAGATGCCTTGGCCCCCGTTCCACTCTAGTTTAGAGGTGTCGTTAGATATATGGATATGTATGTTATGAGCTGCACTCCTATTTTGCTTATGTAATTATGGAAGACTTCCCTTAGTCCTTGTCCCCCCTTTTATGCTTGTTGTATATTGAGGATATGATGGAAGTCCCCAAGTCCCTATAATTTTCCATAGAGTGAGTCATACTTACCCGCCCCCTTAGACTTTATTTGCTATATGATTCATGCAAATCCTCTTCCTTATAACATCCCCATACTGTGTTTCTAAAGTCCCGCTTGTCTTAGAATTATTTGTTGCTTGCTTGTTGTTAAATTATGCTTCTACCACCAAGGAGGTGCAACCAATATACTAAGAGGCTTGTTTGGGTTTCCTTCAGGATTCTCATTCGCCATGTCACGACTAGGCCCTAGGCTTGGATCATGACAAACTTGGTATCAGAGCACAAAGTTTGTGAATAGTCCTCCGAAATTGAACGCATCACGTCAGGTAGAGTCTTGTTCATGGTTGTGAAGCATCCCACAACTATGAATAGGTGGCTACGAGACATTTGAGGAAATGAATCCCTTCTTCATGTCCACGTCGTACAGTAGAGCTAAATTCTTTAAGGTTTATTTCTGATTCTTATCTATTACATTTCAAAATATGTCTCAAGCCCATCAGAATAGTGGCCAAGATGGTAACTTTCCTCCGCTTGATGATCTACTTCTCAAAAATGACATATCTAATGCATAGATTCACAATGCTCTATGGCTATTGGCTAAGGTTGTAACTGCTCAACTAAACCAATAGGGGGTACTCTCGGGATTATAAATGATAAGAGGGTGAATAGGAATGCTAATAGGGAATGAGTTGATGGTGATTCATCTTCTACTAGTCTACTGGTGCCCAAGCACGAAAAGGAAAGGCTTCGTTTCGCCATTTGTGAAGAGTGTGGCAAGAAGCATCCAGAAAAGTGTTTGGCTGACACTTAGGGTTGTTTCAAATGTAGCGGTATTGGTCACAAAATGAGGGACTGTCTTATGGCCTCCGAGGAAGGGAGAATAAGGGCTCAATTTGAGGGTAGACTTCCATATACTAAGCTTGATGGTAATGCTACACCAAATCCTCCTAGGTGCCCAAAACATGGAACGAATTATGTCGGCACATATTTGAGAAACATAGGTGCATGCTTTTGGTGTGGCAAGATGGGCCACAAGATTGTTGATTGTCCGTATGCTCAAAGAGGTAGAGATGATCGTCCTCTAGGACATGGTGCTCACGAAATTGAAAATGCATAAGGTGGTTCCAAGGGTGGTGGTGCTACTATTCCCAAGTATCAAGGTGAGGGTGTTGGTGGTCAAGCTTCTTTTACATGCCACAAGTGTGGAAGGTACCATTTGAGAGATTGTTGGCCAATTCGAGTGTATGTTTGGGTGTGGCGTGATGGATCATAAGTTAAGTCATTTTCCATCAGTCACTAAGAATTATCAGGATGATCTTGACGATCTCAACCATACCCTTCTAAGGGTCCTTAGATTTAGTTTGGTGCTCCACCCGGTACGTTAAAGGTTTTATGATTGTGATATCTAGATTTATTTGGATCTGGGTGCCATTTTCTCTTTCATTATACTATTTGTTGCTAGTAGGCTTGATGTCCCTTTGAGGGGTCTACCCCCATTGGTGACTTTATTGTTTCTAGAAGAGTCTATAGGAGCTGTCCCATGTCTATATTGCATAAAATCTTGCCTTATAATTTTATTGAGCTTGACATGGTAGATCTTGACATTATTCTTGGGACAAATTAGTTACATTCATACCATGCTTCCATTGACTGTACAACCTATAAAGTTAAGTTCAAATTTCCTAATGAGCTTATCCTTTAGTGGGTAAGTCATACTTTGATGGTTAAGGGTAGAATCATCTCTTATCTTAATGCCAAAAAAAATTTCCAAGGGTTGTACATATCGTTTTATAAGGGTTATGGATGTTGAGTCTAAATTCCCTCCTATTGAGTCATTTTTGGTGGTCAACAAGTTTCTTGATGTCTTTCCCAATGAGCTTCCCGGTGTCCCTCCTGAAAATAGGATAGATTTTGCTATGAACCTGCTCCTCGATACACAACCTATTTCCATTCCCTTTTACTGTATGGCCTTAGCAGAATCAAAGGAGTTAAAGGATCGATTGAGAGATTTACTGGAGAAGGGTGTTTAAGGACTAGCAAGTCACCTTGGTGTGCATCAGTGTTGTTTGTAAGAAAGAAAGACACCTTTTTGTAATAGATATGGTGATGTCATTTGGCTTAACTAATACACCAGCGATATTTATGGATCTCATGAATAGGGTCTTTATACCCTATCTTGGCATGTTTGTGGTGGTATTCATAGATGATATTTTTATTTACTCCTGAAGTGCAAAAAAGCATATGAGGATTTTGAGGGTAGTGTTGCAAACCTTGGAGGAAGAAAAGTTGTTTGCTAAGTTTGATAAATGTGGGTTTTGATTAAAAGAAGTTGCATTCATTAGGCATGTGGTGTAAAGTGAGGGAGTCAAAGTGAATTCTAAAAAAATGGAAGTTCATTGATTAGCCTGATTGGGAGTTAGGTTAGATGAGGCCAGAAGATGGAGGGATGGTGGTTCTAGATTGTTCCAACTCTTATTTGATTGAAGAGGTCAAATCTTAGCAGGACCTTGACCCTACTTTGTTAGAGTTGAAAGCATTAGTGAAGGATGGCAAAGTAGAGGCTTTCTCCCAAGGGGAAGATGGTGTACTTAGGAACCAAGGTAGGTTGCGTGTGCCAAATGTGGATGGCTTGAAGGATTTGATTTTGAAAAAGGCACATAACTTATCCTACTATATTCACCCCGATTATACAAAGATGTAAAGATATTTGAAGGAGGTATATTGTTTGGGTGTAATCAAAAGTCTCACCCATGAAGGGTATTGTTCATTTTGGCAAGAAGGGTAAATTGAGCCCAAGGGTTGTCAATCCTTACAAAATTTTGAAAAGGGTTGATAAGGTAGCTTATGAACTTGAGTTGCCTAACGAGATAAAGTTGGTTCACCCCATATTCCATGTGTCTATGTTGAGGAAGTGCATAGGTGACCTAATCTCCATAGTGTCTTTTGAAGTTGTAGGTGTTGTGGAGGAAAACTTGACATGTGAAGAAGTCCTCGTGGAAATGTTGAATTGACAAGCAAAGAGGTTGAGTAATAGAGATGTAGCATCTGTCAAAGTCTTTTGGAGGAAGCAACAGGTCAAAAATGTTACGAGGGAAGCTGAAGCAGACATGAAGAAGTGATATCCTTATCTCTCTCACGCTACTCTAGTCGAAAGTAATAAGTTAATCCTATCTATGGTGTCAAGTCATGTACTTCAGCCCTTCAAAATTTCATATTGTATGAATGCATACCATAATGACATGTTTTGATAACGTTTGATGCATAAGTTTGAGATTTCATGAAAATGGTGTTTAAGTTGCAATTACAAATTCATGTTAGGTCTAAAATTTGTCTTGTTAATCCTTTCAAGCGTGTATCCATCACATTCGAGGACGGATGTTCCCAAGGGGGATATATTGTACTGCCCTTGATCTTGAGCTAAGACCCGAGTCATTTCTCGTACACATATATGGTAAAATTGATGACTTCTAATATGGTGAGATAAATTTTTAGGTATTTAAAGACGGTTACATGTGGTTTGGGGTCATAGTACAACTTTTACATCGAGCTAAGACCAAAGGATTCAATCAGCTAAATTTTGATGTGAATTCATATAAGGTCCTAAATTTTGATGTGAATTCATATAAGGTCAACTTCAAAAAGTATTATATCTTAGCTAATAATGAATTATATGACCCACTACCTATGAAATTGTAGGTCCTTGAATTATCTTTCCAATGCATCCATTTTCACCTCATTCCGAGTTTGGAGTAAAAAGTTATGACCGTTTTACTGAAGCCTATTTGGGCTGTCAAAAAGGGCGATGGTCATTTCGACCACCTAATGCATTCAGTGCATCTTCGAATTGATTGCCAAAATGCTCCGAAAATTTTGAAGTAAATGTCAAAAAAGGGTGATATAAAGGTCTCATTTGGCGTACCGCCAAATGGTTTGGCTATGAGACCTTTGGACTGCCAATTTTGCCTATGGGACACTTCAAAACATCAATGTTTGAACTTTGGATGATATTTATACTTTTCCAAGCTAGGGTTTTGACTCATATTACTCATAAACACTCTTTTAAGACATTTCTTGCCCTAATCCTCTCCAAAATCCTCCCAAAAATCTTCTATTCAATATCAAGCTTTTCAAGAACTTGCTTTGAATCTCAAGGACTCAAGTGAAGCTTCCAAGTCTTCCTCCATTTCTCCTTCAAGAAAGTCTCAAGTTAAAGATATGTAGGCTTCATCCTTGGGGATTCTTCCACCATGAAGCCAATTCTTCTCCATTCACAAATTTCATGATTTTTAAGGTTGAGTACTTTATAGGTAAACCTTATTATGCATTATAAACATGATTTGAGCTCAAATTCTTCAAGTATTGATTGATTGAGTATGAACGTCTTTTGAAGGCTTATTCTATGAGTTGATTTATATCTTTTGAAGCTATGCATGATGTGAACTATGTAAACAATGAAAGATTTTGAATTTTAGGATGTATGCCATGACACCTAAATTGGGCTTTTACTATAACGTTGGTAGGTTGATTTGAATAACTTCCAAATGAACTGATTTTACTTTTCCAATGACTTATACTCCTGAATTGAATGATTTTAAGCATATGTGCATATACCCACGATGTTTAACTTAATTTACATGACAAGTATTCTTATGTTGATTAAAGATTGCTGCATGAATTGCATGACAAGCATGATATGATAAATTATGGGCTCCGAAGCATGCATTGAACTCATGACAAGTTCTTATGATTTGTAAGTAAGATGTTGAGCCCTTATACTATATTCCATCATCTTGTTAATGAATATTGTCTATATAAAGGGGTCAAGTATGATAAGTGCTTTACCCTCATGTACAAAGTAATGCTCAGTAGAAGGGGTCAAGTATATTACAAGTCCTACCCTCATATGTAAAGCAATGCCCGCTAGAAGGGGTCAAGTTTATGAAATGTTTTACCTTCTAGTATAAGGTGTATGCTCACTTGTACGAGTCAAGTATATGAATGAGCTACTCACACCAAATTATCATATTTTCAAGAGTCATTCAAGTTATGATTACACCTATTTTTATGTCAAGTATTCCATGGGACTAGACTTAGCACTGAACGAGACATAACGTGGGGGCTCGACCCAAGAGGTCCTTACATAAAGTCTTTGTCCCTTAACTATGTGCCACCATAGGTTCATGCTATTTTCCCTAAAAAGGGCTTTTACTACTGGATCCAACTAGGCCAAGTTACCCATTATGTGGGGTCAAGTTTGGTTTACCTTAGCAAGTAGACCACTCTGTTTCTAGTGTGGAGGCAAACATCGGGATTCCAAGCAGTAGCTTGCTTGGTCTTATATGTCAATTGATTCCCACATGGGTATGATAAGCTATGCAAGTTTGATCACCTTTGTACATGTTTGGCTAAAACATTGATTACTCATATCATATTGAGCTTATATCTATTTATCATGATTATGCATCTTAAATATTAGGGCTCATACTCCTTGTTGTTTGCATTGCACCTCGCTTACTTAGTACATTTAAAATACCAATGCATACGTTTTGTCTATATGATCTAACCATGTAGATACCATTATTTATCTTTGCTCCTCCACGTGGCTAGACAGTATGATTAAAGCTTGCTATTGGTGAGTCTTTTACTTCGGTGATAACATCCACTTTCTTCCTTGCTTTGGTTAGGACTTGTTTATTTATGGATCTTTACCTTTTAGGGTGAGCCCGCGAGATGTCTTAGCCCCCGTTCCACTCTAGTTTAGAGGTGTTATTAGATATATGGATATGTATGTTATGAGTTGGACTCCTATTTTACTTATGTAATTATGGAAGTCTTCCCTTAGTCCTTGTCCCCAATTTTATGCTTGTTGTATGTTGAGGATGTGATGGAAGTCCCAAGTCCCTATAACACCCCCATAGTGTGAGTCATACTTATCCGCCCCCTTAGACTTTATTTACTATGTGTTTCATGCAAGTCCTCTTCCCTATAACATCCCCATAGCGTAAGTCCAAAGCCCTGCTTCCCTTAGAATTATTTGTTGCTTGTTTGTTGTTAAATTATGCTTTTGCAACCAAGGATGTGCAAATGATATGCTAAGAGGTTGTTTGAGTTTCCTTCGGGATTCCCATTCACAGTGTCACTTCTTGGCCCTAGCCTTGGGTCGTTAAAAATATTGAGGTTGGTCAGCCCATCACGATCTCACCATTGGTGTTGTTGTTCCAACCTTGATTCCCGGGTGGCCTTGGAAAAATTGACCGAGAACCTAATATTTGGTTTCCCATGTAATATACCTCCTCGTTATAACCACCTTCAAATGGTGCACCATCACACATCGTATGTCCAATAGCTTCCACAACATCTACACTTTTACGATTTTCTCCCATGACATGCTTAGTCAAAAGATCAAGTTAGGGTAACATTTTAGCCATGTTCTCATCCTTTTCTTGATTCTTAGCGAACTGCTCCTTGGAGACGCCTCTGTGCCTTGAAGGTATCAGTCATCTCTTGTATACCATGCTCAATTAATCTTTGTCATGCCATCTAGGAGGTCACAAGCTATACTGAACATTTGTGTCATCAGTCCTTCTCTCACTAACTGATCAGCTACTCCTTTGTTAACTGCGACAAGGCTTACATAGAAGTATTGCAAATGCATATGGTCCGAAACTCCATGGTTGGGACATCGGAGTAAGAGCTTTTGAAATTAGAGCCATGTTTCAGGCAATAACTCTATCACAACCCAAGCCCAGGGCTTAGACGTGACACGACAAATGTGGAACACGAGGGGACCCCAAACAAGCCTCTTTACATATCATTACACATCCTTGGTCGCGGAAGCAATAAACAACATTAATAATAGTAGAAATAAGGGCAAAAGGGGCTAAGAGAAAGCCTTTCATGAAATAAGACATCATTAAATCAAGAGAGTCAAGGTTCATAGTATAATTGCATAACTTGCCCAACAACACCTCTACTACATAGATAAAAGCGGTGGCCAAGACAAGCAACCAAGCTCACCTTCATAGTCATAAGTATATAATAAAGAAAAAAGAGTCTTAAAACATGTCATGAGATGAAGTCATTGTCCCCGGAATTGAGGATTCACCAACTAGCTTTGTGTAGAAGTACTAGCAACGAGGAGGAGGATGATCAATCGGTGCTTCGGTACCTACATGGTAACATCATGTAGGCATAGAGTATGCGTTATTATGTTTTAATGTACTGAGTATGTAGGATGCAATGCAACAAGAGATAGAAACATGGAAAAATGCAATATTGTAAGCAAAAGATAGTATATTAGCAATATGACATGAATGAATAATACTTGGAGAAAAACATGCTTATACAGAACATATTACATGTGAAGAAGGTGACCATCATTACATAACCAAGGCCTACTACCTCCTTGGTAAGGCAATTTAGGTATATACCCCCCAATGTGGTAGCACGGGCCTACCACCCCTCGAGCTAGGCGAATGAGGTACATACCCACCAATGTGGTAGCACGAGCCTACAACCCCCCGAGCTAGGCGAATGAGGTACATACCCCTCAATGTGGTAGCACGGGCCTACAACCCCCCGAGATAGGAATTTGAGTTATATACCCTTAACATGGTAGCACGGTCCTACCAACCCCCGAGTCAGGCGAATGAGTTATATACCCCTCAATGTGGTAGCTTTGGCCAATTACCCCCCGAACTAGGCAATTGGTCAACTTTCATCACAATAGATACTTTTCATGAAATCATCATATAAATACCTCCCTTTCATCATCATAGAGTCACTCAAGTAATAGGTCATGCAATGGATCATCAATAGTTCAAGAATCCAAAATCGGACATTTTATCAAACACTTGGTGGGTGTGTAATGCTAGTGTAAGATCATGCAATTTCAAGAGTGAAATCATGCAAGAAAATCCAATGTAAAATCACCAACCAATACTTGGTAATACCCTAACGTAATATACATCAAAGCCCTTCATCAAATCAAACAATAGACCATAGTTTCATAGCTCAAAATATTCTTAAATAGTCATAAGTTTATGAAACCCCAACATAGTTCATAGTCTAATTCATAATAAGTAAGATGCAAAAGTAGATCAACTTGAAATCATGCAATTTAGGTAAAAAGAAATCTTGGGCTTCATGGGTGAAATAAAACCATGAATGAAGCCACCCACCTTGACTTTGGAGAGTTCTTGATGAAGATTAGAAATGGAGATTTGAAGCTTGGATGAATTCCTTAAGATTCGGAAGACATTTGGCCACTCGAATTTTGCGAGAAATATTAGTCTAAGGGTTTGAGAGAGTATTGGGGAATGTTTTGTATCATATGAAGGTGAAATATGGCTAAGTATAGGTATTTTTACGCATGGGAGGGCTTACGCCTAAGACCCAAAAGTCTTGGACCTAACTAAAAATAATTGGGCAAAAATAACTCTAGTACGCATCTGGTCCGCGATGCAGACCTATCGCGGAGGAAATTTGACACTGGTCCGCAATGAAGGCGCATCACGACACCATCGCAGACAGACACTAAATAAAGGATTTTTTGAAAATCGAAATTGCAATTCGTTTGCTCTAAAATCGGGGTTAGACCCATTTCCCCCTCAAATCCCCTGATCAAGAATATGAAGTCGGATTTTTGATATCATGCATGAATTTTGAGATATATGAAAATTACGATTTCGGGCACTTCCTAGGCACATTTTCGGGCACTTTTCGGGGTCGTTTCAATATCTTCTCCTTTGGAACATTCGTCCCTGAATGTCAAAGAAAGGTATATGAGAGAAGTAAACATGATAATTTCAGCCCACATAAGGATGCATCGTTGCACTTAAAACCATTTCAAAAATCTCAACATAAATATAAAATCATCAATAACTTGTCAATTTAAACATGAATGTATACAATGACATAAGGGCTGAACTGAAGACTTGAGATCATATAGAGAACTTAGAATTATTACCTTAGGCTTGAGTAGATTGGAAAAGATAAGGATATCGCTTTTGTATGTCCGTTTCGGCCTCCCAAGTAGCACTTTCAACTTGTTGATTCCTCCAAAGGACCTTAACAGAAGACACATTCTTGTTCCTCAACCTCTTCACTTATCTATCCAAAGATCTAAACCGGGACCTCTTCATAAGTCAAGTTGTCTTCAATAAAACCCACAACATCAAGAGGCGCAATAGTATTAGGGTCTCCCACACATTTCTGCAACATAGATACATGAAAGACCAGATGAACCAAATCCATCTCACTAGGCAATTTCAACTCATAAACTACCTTGCCAATCCTCATCATTACCTTATAGGGGCCCACATATCTTGGACTCAACTTGCCCTTCTTACCAAAATAAACCATAAACCCTTCATAGGTGACACCTTCAAATGGACCCAATTACCAACTTTGAATTCAAGATTCCTCCTTATCACATCGGCATGGGACTTTTGGCGACTTTGAGCCGTCTTCAACCTTTCTCTAATCATCCTAACCTTCTCAAGAGCCTCCATACCCAGAGCTGGTCCCAATAAAGCCACCTCTCCAACTTGAATCCACCCAATCGGTGACCTACAACGCCTACCATAAAGGGCCTCAAAAGGAGCTATACCAATGCTAGATTGAAAGTTATTTGTTATAAGCAAACTCAATCAATGGAATATGATCATCCCAACTAACCTTAAACTCCAATACACAAGCCCTAAGCGTATCCTCAAGTGTTTGGATAGTTCTTTTGTCTAGGCCTTTCGTTTGAGGGTGAAAAGCCGTACTAAGTTTAACTCTTGTACCAAGTCCCTTTTGAAAGGACCTCCAAAAATGCGAAGTAAATTGAGCATCACGATCCGATATAATGGACAAAGGAACCCCATGCACCCTCACCAAGTTATGAATGTGCAGCCTAGCATAATCTTCAGCCCCATATGTGGTCTTAACTGGTAGAAAGTTAGCCAATTTCGTCATCCTATCAACCACAACCCAAAAGGAATCGAAACCCTTTCTAGTCTTAGGTAACCCTGCTACAAAATGCATATTAATCTCTTCCCAATTCCAAGTAGTAATCTCTATGTCTTGTGCTAGGACACCCGACCTTTGGTGCTTGGCTTTGACTTGTTGGCAACTATGACATCCCGATACAAATTTGGCAATGTCCCTCTTCATACCCCCCCACCAATAAACCTCTCTTAAATCTCTATACATCTTAGTAGAACCGGGATGAATTGAATAGGAAGAACCATGAGCCTCATCAAGAATCTTTTCTCTCAAGCCATCAACACAAGGCACACATAACCTACCTTG
>JAPFFP010029399.1:0-15782 GCA_026153255.1 Solanum medicagineum | reverse complement strand
TTTGGGAAAATTGAAAGAGATGGAGAAAATCTGACTTAGGAAAACAGAAAGGAGCATTGGGGACTAGTGAGATGCTTTGATTTTAGGAAAAGTTGATCTCGATTAATTCAGGTCATTCGATTATTTGATCGGATGGAAACAATGAATCAAGAGCTTATATACCTACATACATACATATAATACGCGCGCGCGCACATTGAATTCATTAGGAGCATTAAACCAAATGGAAGGTAAAAATTAAAGCTCAAGGAGCACAATTTATATACTTGCCTATGTGGCGCACACGGGTTTGTCGATTTTAAAAGACTTGGATTACCAAGTTTTTGCTCAAGTTAACCTATTAAATTATAACCCATTTATTTATTAAATAGCCATAATTAAATAGATTAAAAATAATTAGTGTGCAAGATTGATTTATTTGACGAAATTTGATCATTCTAAAAAAATAAATTAATAGGAAGTAGTAATAAATTGATTAATTAAGCTTCATAATTTTGAATAGTATATGAAAGTATTTTCCTTCAATGATAGAAATTATAAATAATCAAAAAAAAAAATCCATTTAACTCTTAAAAATGATATTTGTTTGGTATAAATTTTTCAAAATGATTAAAGAAGTAATAAATATTTATAATATATTTTTTATATTTTATTTTTATAAGAAACAATATCTACAAAATGATTCATTGAATAACAAAATGAAAAAAATAATCAAATAATAGTTATTATAATGTGAAATAGAATAAAATATTTCATGTCACGACCTAAGCTAGGCCCTAGGTGTGACATGGCGATTAGGATTCCTGAAAATACACCAACCAAGCCATCTTAGCATATCAAGAAATCATAAGGTAAGTAAAATCAATAATAGGAAGCAATATGATAGGCAAGTCTCAAATTAAAGTCGAAAGATAAATGTAGAGCTTAGGCCCGATCAAACGGAATTACACCTTTCTTTATCTAGACATGTCTTTACTATGCTAACATAGGTGGAGCTATGGATATGTTCATAAATCACCCTCAATAAAAGTAAAGTAAATGACTCAAATGGAAACCAAGCTAACAATGAGATCATACGCTCGACGGCCGACCCCCGAAGCACGAGGGTGCACCAATCAAGTGATGTGCTACTGTAAGGTCCTGTACTTCGAAAGGTGAAACCAAGGCTTAAAAATTTATTTTCTAGAGATTTTGGTTCAGACTTCTCACCAACACACCCTTGACGAACCGTGGCGCACACCATCATCCATGAAGGGGCTCGTGAAAGGGGCTCTTAGTGGAATTTAGGGTCGCCTTTGAAGGGTGCACAACACGAGACCCTCCATGGATCATGGTGATCACCATGTCTCATTGAGGGGTCCGTGCTGGGTACACCACCACAGCCTAGGCGACCAATGCACTTCACGGGACACACCACGAGTCGTGGTGCCTTTCACAACTCGTGGAGGGTGTATTGAAGGGGTCTCATGCAGGGTACTTTTGGGACATATGTGAGGGATTTTAGGTCTTTTCTCCTATTCTTGGTTTACTATTTTAACCACTTTATGGACTTTCTTACCCCTCCCATGCTATTCTAACTATCCTAAGTCCTTTCTGCACTCTCATTCTCCCAAATTCATGATTGTTTCATCAATTTTCACTCTCAAGTCTACTTTCAAGCTCAAGTGGCGAATTCTAATGTCGCCCAAGTTACACCTCCTTTTAAGAGGATAAAGCGGTTGCTGTCAAGATATAGAACCTAACCAAAGTTAGGGTCGATCCCACAGGGAATACGTAGACTCACAAGAGTTCACCAATTTGCAATCGGAGTAATTAACCAACTTACTTCCCTGAAGGGGGGTTGCAATAATTAATGAGAAAATAAAACTAACTATTACAAGAGAAAAGTCAATAACCAAGAGATATTAGGGTATTGTGTTCCCCATGGTTCCTTAACTCAGTATCACCGGATAACCTAATTCTTTTCTAGTGTATAGCATGCAGGACGGTAATTTAAGTTCACCCAGCCCTGTGGTCAAAGGTGAAGGTGAATTTCACTATATGACTTGGCCCATCTCCATAATGTGCATTACTAACCATTACCTATAAGTCCCAGCACAACATCTCTTGGCCCAGTTTGGTGAATTAGATGAGAACACATCAATGTAATCCTGTTAATTAATCTCTTTTTCTATTCATTACTACCTTGGTCCAATCAGTAACACTAGGCGGGTTCTAATGTGGGCCACCACTAGAAAATGTGCAAAACAAAGAGAGTTAATTAATACATGCATATACACCTTCCAAGAATTGTGAATTATTTGATTTTACTTTGTTAGTTCTTCATGGTTCCCACAACCCTAGTTGTGGATTTAGCTACTCATGCTATGTGTAGATGCAAAAATTATGAATTGAGAAGACATAATTGAAAACTTGCACAATAGACTTAAGAAAAAGCATTCCAATGTCAACAAGAATCAAAAGCTTTAAGATCAAATTGAACCACAAATGTTCTCAAAGACTTTCTTACAATTTTCTCTCCCCAAATATTAAGTTCTCTGAGTACTAGGTGAAAATTTATCAAAACTAACGAGAAATTGTGAACGATAACCTAAAAGACCTATTTATAATAATTAAAATTCAAATTCTAAATGTCTTAGGAGAACTGGCCGGCATGCCTCACGAAAGATCTTTACGACCCGTATTAAAGTTTATAGCTCGTAATAGGGGTCTCATACATCGTTGCTGGAAAAATGGACTTTCACTTTGCGACACTTCTTTATGACTCGTAAAATGATTTATGACCCGTAAAGGGGGTCTCATCTAATGAACTTCAGAAAGTTTTCATTCTCTGATCCTCAGGGCAACAATCCTCTTCTATGACTCATAAACTCTTCTAAGACTCATCTACATGTTCATAGAATTAACTTCAGAAACTTGGCCCCTCACAAGAGTTCTTGAGATCCAGAATTAAGCTTGAGAGACTTGAATTTGGATTAAATACTTGGTTAAGTGTTAGACTGGGTTTTGAGAGGGTCTTAAGTGATATAGAGTTGAAAAATGACTAAGTACACATGTTTTTATGCATAAGTGGGCATGGAGTTATGACCCCAAGGCCCTTAGGCTTAAACAAAATTTCAGGGAAAAATTAACAATGATCCACGCCCCTGGCGCGTCGCGGCCAGGGTGTGGATCGCCACTGGAAATCAAAATTTTTGAGAAATTATTTTTCGCTATGTGTCCTCTAAAATCGAGGTTATACCTATTTCCTACGCAATTTTTCCCTTGATTACGAATATAAAGTTGAATTTTTGATATCACGCATGAATTTTGAGATATATGGAAAATATGATTATAGGCATTTCTGAGACACATTTTTGGGTGTTTTTGAGGCTTTTCAATAAAGGGCCCATCACAAGCAAACTTCCATAATAGAATCTTGCTGTGAAGAGGTGGATGCGGAAAGTCTTTGGTCCCTACATGGTTAGAGCATTAAGGCAAAAGTATACGTTAGTATGTTGGAATGTACTAAGTATGCGAGCATGCAATGCATATGAACATGATAACCTGCATTTCTATATTAGATGACAAGGGCGCGCGCGCGCGCACACACACACACATACATACACACACACACACACACACATATATATAAGAGTATATAAGAAAGAACACCATATAAGTATGCCTTAAAACCATTATGCATGAATTCCATAATACAAAAACATAGCGAGGATGGGACTTTAATCGATATGTAAGACCATGTAAGCCATTACATGGAATCCCGATGTTGCCTCTACACCAAAGAAAGAGTAACCTACTTCCTAAAGGTAGACTATACCTCTTCATATAGAACACTACCCATTTCGAAGAGTAGGTTTTAGGTACATAATCAGTCATCCACAAAGGGGCATAAATATGAACTTACGTTGGCATGTAGTTATGAGAAAGGTAGGCTTTACTTAAGGACCCCTTCGGCCGAGCCCCAAGTTAGGTTAATCAGGTGTTTTCAAAGAATAGGTACATGTTAGGCTCAAATATTAGGAAAAAGGGGATATATCATTATTTGGTTGGTCATTTTTAGGTTAAAGTGGGATATTTAAGAACAATGGCCTAAGATCCTTTTCTAATCGAATTAATCTACAATCTAACTTAGAGTAACGTGACAAATTCTGAATTGGCGCAAAACACATGAATTAATAAAATTATGCTCACACTCACATGGCACTGCATACATTATCAACAAAAAGACTAACAAATGATGCTTTTTGTCTTAATGTACCCTCACTTATCAGAACAGATATTATTTTCACACCCCATTCTTTCTCGCGAAGAAACGAGAATTGGATGAAGTCGTGACAACAACTCTTTTGGTATTTTAAAATTGAAATGTTGAAGAGTTGCCACCTAATGATTGGGTGCATTAGGACACCATTCTAATTTACAACTAATCTAAGGGCAAAAGCCAACTAAAGAATGGGTAAGGGTTCAAGTTACCTTGACGGGAAGGTGTTAGGCACCCTTCGAGGTCTGCAAAGGTGGGTCCCGGCCGTATCTCGTAATTATGTGGGGGTTAACAAATAGAGGTCTCTTATATTTTAGAAAATTATATTAATTAGATCTAAGTGATAAATTAAACAAGTAAGCAAGTACATAAATAAATCTAACTACCCCAAGCAATTTAAAATAAATAAAGAGAAAATACTATACTAAGCGAGTTATTATTCTACTCGGATCAACTTTCTCGGCTTTTAATTTTCTAAAGAAAAAATTTTCATATAGCTCGCATGGCTTATTTAAGCTTAAGTACGAAAACCAAGGTTTTGTTCCTATTAAGCGCGGATATTAGTCATCATTTCCAAGGGTCCTATATACCCCTAGCCCCCTCCTAAGTTAATTTATTTATTTTAACTTAAAGGCGCACTAAAGAAAATAAAAAATTCTAATCATTTTTCCTAAAGTGCCTAACATCCCATCCTAAGGTCCAAGAGGCATTAGACTTCTAATTTGGTGGTTCTAGACTTAAAGAGAATCTAGGGCTCCTATTAGACTCGCGTCAAACAAAACAGACAAAATGAGCATTTAGCAAGTAAACTCTCAAGTATGCCTCCAAACAAATTCTATCTAGCATTCTTGAAAACACACGACGAGTGCACTATGATATGCTAAGTGTGTGCCGCCAATCAATATTTAAGAGCATTATTAATTATAGAAGAGAACATTTTAACTTAGTTAGTTAAGTAAAGACATCAATATTTTTAAAAAAATGAATTTGTATGATTAAACTAACTTTCTGAAAATCATCAAAAGAAATTATTGATGACAATTATGATATGTGTCATGTTAAAATTAAATTTAATCCTATAGGTATGATTTCTAGCATGTGAGAAACGAAATATCAAACCCTAATAACATATTTCTAAAAAAATAAAAACTATTATAGACAATAACTGAATCCCTATGCATGATTTCTAACATGTAGGAAAACAAAATATTAAAATCTGATTACATGATTTCAAAAAATACGAAATCCTATAGGCATGCTTTTTATTACAAGTAATTATTTGAAAGTTAAATCTTAAGCACATTATCTCTATCTTTAAAACAAAATCCTACAAACATGATTTCTAGAGAAATACTAACATACCAAATAGCCTAAAGACATGAAAAATAGAATTTCCATTAATAGCCTAAAACACGATTTTTGACAAAAAGCATGATTTCTATAACATATGAAAAGAGCAAGTAAGTATAACATTCTCAGAAATGAAGATTGCATGATTTCTACTACAAAACTTTAAATATTCCTAAACATGTGTTCTAAAATAAGAACAACATAAATCCTATATAATATCTAGATAAATAGAAAAGTTGTAAAGACATGATATTACTAAACAAACTACGCATGATACCTACAATTTTAATTACTTATTTAAAACAAAGAGAAGGAAATTTCGTTAAACAAGCAATTATTTTTTATATTGTAACATCCCGTGAAATGACTAAGACGACTCTAAAGTACATCATGCGCACAACGCGTAATCCCAAGATCTGATGGAAAATTTGAGATCAGATTTGCGATCAGTGCAAAAAACTGAGTCAAAAAATGGTCTCGACTCAACTTTAATGCGAGAAAACACGAATTATTTTTTTAAAAAAATAAAAAACAGTGAGGTTTCCATGCCCCTTCCGCGATGCGGAGAGGACGCTGAACCACACTTGGAATTTTTTTCAAAAATTCGATGAAGGTTGAAAATTTGCGAAAAATTAATTTCCAACATTCCAGGACGTGCACTAGTACAAAAATAGTCATTTTTTTCTTCTTTCAACTAAGAAGGGTAGTTTTGACCTTTCTCACACCCCATATCCTAACTTGATTGGTTTTAAAGTCATTTTAAATACAAAAATGTATTCTTTTACTCTTTCATACGTTCAAGTAAAGGAAAAACCCTTTCCAGAACTTCAAACATAAAATCAAGAACGATTAGGGCATTCAAGAAAGTTCCTTCAATTCTTCAAGAATCCGTTCCCAGGTATGTTAAGGCTACCCAAAAGCATGGAATTGATTTTGCATGTGCCAATGTAGAGTTAGGATGAAGAAATCATGCCTAGAAGTCTTGGATTGTGTTTTCTTGAAAGTTCTCGAATATTAGCGTTAAATTCTTAGGTAGTATTTCGAATTATTGTTTCCATTCTTTAAACTATATTCTTATATCCTGCTTTGATGATCATCATGTCTAAAGTTTACCGTATATTTACATTATTATGTGATTGTGATCTAACCCTTACGAATTCTCCCTGTAAAGACTTAAATAATGAAATTAGGGGATGTCTAGAGCCTTGATTATCTGAATGTGATGCTTGACTGAGTCTGAGTCCTGAGGTGAGTGTGTTGATGACGGTAATAGCTGAAACTAGCATTGATAGAGCTAAGGAATATATTTTCCCTACATTGAATAGATAGTCTTTCCCGTAAAGGCTGGGGAATGAGAGTTCTTGATAGACTGAGAGATTTATGAGCATTTTGAGTCCTGGGAGGAGTATTAGCACCGAAATGGGTAAGAGTGAGTCCCACTCAAACCCATTAACTATGTCGCCAATGTAGCAGAGGATTGGACCGTGAACGCGGATGTTTCCTTTGTCCCAAAAGAGGACTTGACAAACTTTTGGATCCACTGACAGACTCGTCCTTTACCCCGACAAGGTACTAGACGGATGTGGCAACGACATCTCTTCTTTTTATCACTACCAGCTCATAGGTTATGTTTGTCAGTTATAGAAACTCCTAGATAGGTTTCAAGATGATAGAACTCCGATGTGACGTGAATGACTGAATGCTTGATAGCTAGTGAGATGGTAGAGTCTTGTCCTTTGTACCTGAGGTAAGTCTGAGTGATTGATAAGTGATGGTTATAATGTTTCCTTTTTGTTTAGCCCGTTTTACATATAGTACATTCCACGTACTAATGACTCTCTAGCGCTGCATTATTTTATGATGCAGATATTGTAAACCGAGGACTTTAGCAGCCCGATCATTAAGGTTCAGAGCTCTCTATTCCATACAGTGGTGAGTTCTCCCCTGTATTCGGAGGATGTTTATTTTCTTGATTTGATAGTCTTTTACTTGATATTTGGGAACCATGGCCTATCATGGTACCATGTCATACTATAGTATAGAGGCTTCATAGGGATAGATATTGATGTTGATGTCGGGTTTTCTTTTTCCCTCTTCTTTTATTTATGTTGAGACTTTTGTTATCTATTCTATTTCCTTATGCTAGACTAATATTGATAGTATGAGCCCACATATAGAATATTATTTATTTCATTATTTTATTTTCTTCTGCTGATGAATGGATAGAATGATGGCAATGAGACTAGGTGGTTCACTTGGTGACTAGCAATAGTCTTCGAGTGCCAGTCAAATCTAGGGTACCCTCCAGGGGCGTGATAAACTTGGTATCAGAGCCCAGAGTTCGAGTGTCCTAGAGAGTTTATGAAGCCCTGTCTATTAGAGTCTTGTTTATGGGTGTGTTGTGCACCACACTTCATATACAGGAGGCTATATGACATTAGGTAGTGTTACCCTTCTTCTATGATTTGAGATCGTGCTATAAAGTTAACTTGTGAAATCCTTCTTTTTACTCGTGCGTTTTACGCTTAGTGAAAATGCCGCTCAAAAGAACTACCTCTTAGATAGATGCCCTAGCCCCTATTGCTGAGAACACCCAATCGTAGGCTCCGATTCAGACTGAGGCTAGGAGACGGGGATGCCTTGCTAGGGCTGCTGAGGTCCCTCAGGTGCCCTCTACTCAGCCCTAGCTAGCTCCCACTACTGAGGTAGAACTCAGAGGATCCATCGCCATGGTGACTCAATTGGTGGCCTCACAGGGGAATAGCCAAGGTCCTCAGGCTCCTAGTTCTGGATCATAGGAGCCCTCAACTGCAACCCGGCTCACGGACTTCTTAGGGATGAACTCGCTTGTGTATATGGGGTCAAAAGTGAAGGAGGACCCACAGAACTTCATTAATGAGATGTGCAAAGTTTGGAGGGCCATGCATGCGATCGAGATTGAGGGAGTTGAGCTTGCGTCCTACCAGGTGAAGGACGTGGCTAATATGTGGTACACTCAGTGGGAAAGGAGTAGAAGCCGCCTTCTTTGATCACTTCTTTCCTCAAGAGTTGAGGGAGGCGAAGATGGATGAATTTGTGAATCTAAAATAGGGAGGGATGACTGTGAAGGAGTATGGCCTTAAGTTTATCAAACTGTCAAGGTATGCTCCAGAGATGGTGAAGGACATGAGGACGAGGATGAGAAGGTTTGTGTCTGTCCTGGCTAGGCATGTGCAGAAAGAGTGTAAGGCTGCTTTATTGATTCTTGGTATGGACATCTCCAGACTTATAGTGTATGCCCAGCAGACAAAGGAAGATAAGAGGAGGGACAGAGAAGAGCATTTGAACAGAAAGTCGAAGTCAGCGGGACATGAACCTAGCCGGTAGAGACAACATAGAGGTGACAAATCTTATTTTCAGAAGAGATTATCACATCCCACACCATTTGCAATAAGTGCATCCATGCAGCCAACAAGGTACGAGCAGAAATCTCAGAGTTATCAGACTTTCAGAACCCTAGGCGCCCAATCTCAGGCAAGTGTGGCTCAGGATATAAGAGGAAAGCCACCATGCAACAAGTATGGTAAGCTTCATCTGGGTGAGTGTCGTGTAGGTAAGGATGTATGTTATGCTTGTGGTCAGGCTGGTCATTTCAGCTATGAATGTCCAAAGAGGAGGTGAGGTGAGGGGAGCAGTAGAGTGCAGTCTTTGACAGCAACCCCAACAGGTAATTAGCAGAGGGGTACTACTACTTCTATGAGTACATGAGGCGGGACAAACCATCTTTATGCTATGGGTAACCGCAGGAGGCTGCACCAGATGTTGTCATGGGTATGTTTCGTGTCTTTAATTATGGTTTCTATGCATTAATTGATCCGGATGCCGCATTATCTTTTATGACCCCTAATGTGGCTAGTGGGTTTGGTATTCTTCCGGAGTGTTTCTATGATCCTTTTTCTGTTTCTACTCCTACTGGTAACTCCATCCTAGCTGAGAGGGTTTACAGGGATTGTGTGGTGTTTATTCATTATAGAGACACTTTAGCTGATTTGATAAAGTTGGAGATGGTTGATTTTGATGTAATAATGGGCATGGATTGGCTTCATTCTTGTTATGCTGCTATTGACTATAGAACTCGAACTGCCAAGTTCCTATTTCCTATTGAGCCTATCTTAGGGTGGAAAGGGATTTATGTTGCCCCTATGGGTAAATTCATATACTATCTTAGAGCTAGAAAGTTGATATCCAAGGGTTGTATTTACCACCTCGTGCGAGTGAAGTCTGACGATGTTGAGTCTCTTACTCTTGAGTTAGTATCGATAGTGAATGAGTTTCTCGAGGTCTTTCCCGATGATCTTCCTGGAGTCCCTCCTGATAGGGAGATTGACATTGGGATTGATGTTCTTCCCGAGACCAAACCTATCTCAATTCCACCCTATAGAATGGCCCCTGCAGAGTTGAAAGAATTGAAAGAGCAATTGAAAGATTTGTTAGAGAAAGGTTTCATAAGGCCTAGTGTCTCACCTTGGGGTGCTCCAAATGCGTAAGAAATATGGGTCCCTGAGGATGTGTATAGACTACCCTTAGTTGAACAGGGGGACCATAAAGAATAAGTACCCTCTTCCTAGAATAGATGATCTCTTTGACCAGCTTCAAGGTGCTACTTGTTTCTCCAAGATAGATCTCAGATCCGGTTACCATTAGTTAAAGGAGAGGGCAAGTGACATTCCTAAGACAGTCTTTAGGACACGGTATGGTCATTTCGAGTTCTTGGTCAAGTCCTTTGGGTTGACAAACACACCCGTAGCTTTCATGGATTTGATGAACAGGGTATTTAGGCCGTATCTTGATAAGTTTGTGATTGTACTTATTGATGAAATTTTGATCTATTTGAGGACTGAAGAGGATCATGCTAATCACCTTAGAGTGGTTTTGCAAACACTCAAAGATCATGAGTTGTGTGCGAAATTCTCCAAGTGTGAGTTTTGGCTCAAGTTAGTGGCTTTCTTAGGCCATGTTGTTTCAGGAGATGGTATTCAGGTGGATACATAGAATATTGAGGCGGTTAAGAACTGGCCAAGGACTACTTCTCCAACAGAAATAAGAAGTTTCTTGGGTTTGGTCGGGTATTACCACAGATTTGTGGAGGGCTTCTCTTCTCTGTCAGCCCCGTTGACAAAGCTGACTCAGAAGAAGGCCAAATTTTAGTAGTCTGAGGCATGTGAGAAGAGCTTTCAGGAATTGAAGACCAGACTAACTACAACACCAATGTTGACCTTGCCAGAAGGGACGGGCGACTTCGTGATACACTATGATGCATCTAGAGTGGGACTGGGTTGTGTACTTATGCATAGGGGGAAGGTGATATCTTATGCTTCTAGACATCTTAAAGATTCATGAGAAGAATTATCCGACCCACGATCTAGAGTTTTCTAGTGTTGTATTCGCACTTAAGATCTGGCGTCACTATCTATATAGAGTGCATGTGGAAGTGTTCACTGACCATAAGAGCCTACAGTACGTGTTCAGCAAGAAAAAGCTTAACCTGCGGCAGAGGAGGTGGCTGGAGTTGGTCAAGGATTATGATATGAGCATCCTCTACCACACAGGTAAGGCTAACATTGTCGCTGATGTTCTTAGTAGGATTTCTATGGGTAGCATTGCCCATATGGAGGAGGGGAAGAGAGAATTAGCCAAGGAGGTACGTAGATTGGCTCGATTGGAAGTGTAGCTTGAGGAGAACAACGAAGGTAAGGTCAATATTCAGAATGAGTTTGCTTCATCCTTAGTGTCTGAGGTGAAAGAAAAGCAAGACCAAGACCCTGTCTTACTCCAATTGAAAGAAGCAGTTCACAAGCAGAAACTGATGGTCTTCTCCAAAGGGGAGATGGGGTATTGAGATATCAAGGGAGATTGTGTGTATCTAATGATGATGGTGTTTGAGATAGAATCATGGTTGAGGCTTATAGCACAAGGTATTCTATTGATCCGAGCTCCATCAAGATGTACCACGACTTGAAGGAAGTCTATTGGTGGAGTAGGATGAAAAAAGACATTGTTGAATTTGTTTCCAAGTGTCCCAATTGCCAACAAGTTAAGGTTGAACATCAGAAACCGTGTGGGTTAGCTCAAAACTTTAAAATTCTGGAGTGGAAGGTGATTAACATGGATTTCGTTATCAGCTTACCAAGATCCAGAAAGCAACATGATTCGATATGGGTGATTGTAGACAGGATGACTAAATCAGCCCACTTCTTGGCAGTGATGACAACTTATACGGTCGAGGAGTATGCCCGACTTTACATTTGGGAGATTGTGAGGTTGCATGGGATTCCCTTCTCTATCATCTCAAATAGAGGAGCTCAATTCACCTCTCAATTTTGGAGGTCTTTCCAGAAGGGATTGGGTACAAAGGTAAATCTTGAGTACTGCTTTTCACCCTCAGACAGACGAACAGGTAGAGCGCACAATTCTGACTTTGGAGGATATGTTGAGGGCATGTGTTATTGACTTCAAAGGAATCTGGGATGATCATCTACCATTGATTGAGTTCGCGTATAATAATAGCTATCATGCAAGCATTCAGATGGCCCCGTATTAGGCATTGTAGGGAGGAGATGTAGATCCCCGATTGGCTGATTGAGGTGGTGAAGCTGAGTTGATTAGGCCTGACCTCATATACCAGTCTATGGAGAAAGTGAAAGTCATCAGGAAAGGTTGAAGAAATCCCAGAGTCGCCAGAAATCATATACGGACGTGAGAAGAAGAGATTTGGAGTTCAAGGTAGATGATTGGGTGTACTTGAAAGTGTCACCCATGAAGGGTGTCATGAAATTTGGTAAGAAGGGGAAGTTGACTCTCTATTATATTGGGCCATACCAGATTGTAAGAAGGATTGGGAGGGTTGCTTACGAGTTAGACTTGCCTTCCGAGCTAGACGGAGTTCACCCGGTGTTTCATGTATCCATGCTGAAGAAGTGTTTAGGGGATACAGCCTTAGCAATTCCAGTGGAGAGTACGGGAGTGAAGGACAACTTATTATATGAGGAAATTCTAGTCCAGATCCTTGACCGACAGGTTCGCAAGCTGAGGAACAAAGAGATAGTTTACATTAAAGTCTTATGGAGGAATCAATTTGTTGAGGAAGCTAAGTAGGAAGCTAAGGAAACGATGAAACTCAAATACCCTCACCTATTCATGCGAAGTGATGATTTTGAAGGTAAATATTCTTATCCTTAGCATTTTCGAATGTTTCTTTTCATTTAGTTAATGCCTTGCTTGATTGCATTCCCAATCTATGACAAAGATAGATAGATGATGGATAGTGAGAGCCCGAGTGTTCCCGAGTGAGGAATGAAATGAGTTCTGGGTTTTATTCATGTCCCTATCCGACCTTTACTCTTTATTCAAGGACGAATGATTCTAAGGAGGAGATTATTTAACACCCTGTGAAATGACTAAGACACCTCTAAAATTCATCATATGCACAACGTGTCTTCTCAAGCTCTGATGAAAAATCTGAGACAGGATATGCGATCAACGCGAAGAACTAAGTCAGGAAATGGTCTCGACTCGACTTTAACACGGAAAAAAGTGAATTATTTTTTTCATAGAAAATAAAAAATAGTGAGGTTTCTGCACCTCTTCCGCGATGCGGTGAGGACGCAGAACCACACTTGAAATTTTTTTTGAAAATTCGAGAAGGTTGAAAATTAGCGAAAAATCAATTTTCGACACCGGTGCGCGACGCACATCGGTACAGAAATAGTCATTTTTTTCTTCTTTTAATTGGGAAAGGTAGTTTCGACCTTTCCCACACCCCATATCCTAAATTGATCAGTTTTAAAGTCGTTTTAAATACAAAAACATATTCTTTTACTCTTTCATATGTTCAAGTAAAGGAAAAACCCTTCCCAGAACTTCAAGCGTAAAATCAAGAACGATTAGGAAATTCAAGAAAGTTCCTTCAATTCTTCAAGAATCTGTTCCCAGGTATGTAAATGCTACCCAAAAGCATGGAATTTGATCTTCCATGTGCCAATGTATAGTTTGGATGAACAAATCATGCCTAAAAGTCTTGAATTGTGTTTTCTTGAAAGTTATCGAATATTAGCGTTAAATTCTTAGGTAGTATTTCGAATTATTGTTTCCATTCTTTAAACTATGTTATTATATCCTACTTTGATGATCATCATGTTTAAAGTTTACTGTATATTTACATTATTATGTGATTGTGATCTAACCCTTACAAATTCTCCCTGTAAAGACTTGAATAATGAAATTAGGGGATGTCTGAATGTGATGCTTGACTGAGTCTGAGTCCTGAGGTGAGTGTGTTGATGACAGTAAAAGATGAAATTAGCATTGATAGAGCTAAGGAATATATTTCCCCCTTCATTGAATAGGTAGCCTTGCCCGTAGAGGCTGGGGAATGTGAGTTCTTGATAGAATGAGATATTTATGAGCATGTTGACTCCTGGGAGGAGTATTAGCACCAAAATGGGTAAGAGTGAGTCCCATTAAAACTCATTAACTACGTGGCCAGCGTCGGAGAGGATTGGATCGTGAAAGCGGATGTTTCCTTTGTACAAAAATAGGACTTAATAGACTTTTGGATCCACTGACAGACTCGTCCTTTCCCCCGGCAAGGTACTGGACAGATGTGAAAAAAGCATCTCTTCATTGTATCACTACCGGCTCATAGGTAGTGGTTATCGATTATGGAAACTCCCAGATAGGTTTCATGATGATAAAACTCCGATATGATGTGAATGACTGATGCTTGATATCTAGTGAGTTGATAGACTCTTGTCCTTTATACCTGAGGTGAGGCTGAGTGATCGATGGGTGATGGTTATACTGTTTCCTTTTTCTTTAACCCATTTTACATATAGTACATTCCATGTACTAATGCCCCTCTAGCACTGCATCGTTTTATGATGTAGATACTATAGACCGAGGACTTCAGCAGCCCAATCGTTGAGGTTCAGAGCTCTCCATTCCAGACAGTGTTGAGTCCTCCCCTACATTTACAGGATGTTTATTTTCTTGATTTGATAGTCTTTTACTTGATGTTTGGTAGTCATGGCTGTCCTGGTACCGTCCCAAACTATAATATAGAGGCTTCATAGGCATAGATATTGATGTTGATGTCGGGGGTTCTTTTTCCCTCTTTCTTTCTTTATGTTGAGACTTTTGTTACCTATTCTATTTCCTTATCCTAGACTAATATTGATAGTATGAGCCCACAGATAGGATATTATTTATTTCATTATATTATTTTCTTTCACTAATGAATGGATAGAACGATGGCAATGAGACTAGGTGGTCCACTTGGGGACTAGCAATAGTCATCGAGTGTCAGTCACGTCTAGGGTATCCTCTCGGGGCATGGCATATATTGAATCCTAGATTAATATTGCCTATGTGAAAACATTATAAATTAATTCAACATGTAAAAAAGAAATTAAAAAAATAAAGGAAACAGTTAACAGACAGTTTCCCTCCCCCCCATTAACTAATCTCCAGTTCACTATTTCATTATTACATCGTTTTTGCAAAAAAAATACAACATCAAACATTAAAAAAAATAAAGAAATCTTCCAGGTCTCTCTCCGAAACCACCTCCACACTAGTGACACTTCACATTTTGATGAAAATAAAAACACACATACAGCACTAGAAAACTAGCAGTACCAATATGATGACAATAATAATTTCAATAAACAAAGGAATTAAGAATACATGATTGAAAGAATAAATTAAAACTTACTCTTATTTGAATCTAAAATCGGGTCTTGAAGTTGAACTTGGAAGAGCAATGTTAAAAAGAAAGTAAATATTATTTTTCAACAGAAGTCATACGTAGAAGAAAAGTTTTGGAGTAGAGAGGGAAGTCCATTTTTCTCGTATGAAAGTGTGTGTACAAAGTGAATTCTGGATGAAGAATGTGAAGAGATGCCCTCCAAGTAATAAAAAGAAGGAAAGAATCACTAGGCAGTAAATCATATCACCCTTGTTCTTTAATTACGTAAGCAGAATCAATTAGGATAAAAATTAAAACGATTAAATAAAAAATTTCCATAAATACATCAAGTAAAAATCTATCCATATCAGCATTGATAGGACTAGGCAAAAGTAAAAAAAATATTCAAAAAGGAAATAATAATAATAATAATAATAATAATAA
>JAPFFP010029388.1:0-15782 GCA_026153255.1 Solanum medicagineum | reverse complement strand
ACCTGCTAGCTTCCTAAGTCCTACAAGCACCTCAATTCTCTCACTTTGTTTAGGGTCGTGATCTCCTGAATTTGACAAAAAACTTATTTACACTCGAACCTCTTCAGCGTTAGACATATATATCGCCCTCTAATTTGAGATTCAAGCACTTTTAAAAATGGGCGCTAATTTGACCAAACTATATCATGTTTCATTTGCGTAGTACTAGTATTGTAAGATGTGGGGTGTTATATCATCTAAAATAGACTTTGAATGATAACAACTAACTCCACTCTACTATGTCTATAAAGGAACTAAACTAGTCATATGAAGGTGCAAAGATAAGTCCACGACTACCTCATAGAACTGCTCAAACTAAAAAGTCAATTGAAATAAAATATATCTCTGAATGCAAGAATGTCTCACCATTGTCCAAAAAGAATAGATCATCAACGAAATACCTGCTGAGGATTTCTAACACCTGTATCTGCACTATAAAATGATTCAGCATCGAAAGACATCCATATGTGAAATATACAGTATGTAAAATATATTAAAGGAAACATGTGCAATGACATAAAACTCAACTAAAAATATATCATGCAAATTTAAACATAAATAATGTTTCATATATAGACTCAAATAAAAGTAATTTCAGTTAAATAATATTACTTACTCTTAGGAAGTTTTTCTAACCGATAACTATTACTTATGAGCTAGTGATGACAACGATGCGCTACAGTGGGCACAGCCTCCCCATACCCTGCTAAGGTAAGGAACGACCACATTAATGGATCTAAAACAAAAGTCCTTTTGCCCACCATGTGAGAGAAAAGAGGCCCAAATATGTTAATTAGGATTAGAACTCCATTTTAGTAAAAAGGGTTGTTCAGCAGGTCTGCAGAAGAAAAAAATATGCACAACTATTGGTCACAATGGGAGCAACACGGAGGGAAAATAAAAAAATATTCAAGACCCTAGTCATGAGTAAAGAGAAAAGTAGAAGAAGGTGAGATTTTCGAACTCAAATTATAAATTTGATAAGTGCATATTGTGGCTATAGAGTTGGAGTTGAGAGTTAAGAAATTAAGAGTTTAAAAGGATACATAAATTGTTAAATTCTCATGATTAGAAGTAAATTTTTGTTTTATCCTCCTTTACAACCTTACTAAAGTTCTTGGTCTGGGTAAATTACTTTGGGTGTTGAAATTTAGTGACAAGGGATGAGTAATTGGGCAACAAGAATAGTTTTGGATTATTGAATAGATGAACAAGATGGTGAAGGTCGCCAAAAATCATTAGATTATTGTACCAATAAAATTTCTCCTGGCTTTTGTGTGTGTGTGTGCGCGCGCGCGCGCGCGCGCTTGCCGAAAGCCTAAATTGGGTTGGGCATTCTAAAGTTAGTATGAAATAGCCTAAACAAAGAAAGCAACATGTGATTTTATTAGTATGAAATAGCCTAAACAAAGAAAGCAACATGTGATTTTATGATATGATTTATAGATCAATCAAAGGAAGTCGTCTAAATTGCTTGGGTGACGAGTTTGGTATTTTCAATACGAGTATTGTGAGTAGTGATCTTACCCAATTTGTGTTTTATAAGTTTCATAGTTTTTACATAATTTATATAGTAAATGTGTTACTGAATGATTTGAATTTGTATGTCGGACAACTCTTTTACTTGATTTGATACCAAAGGAGTTATTTGAGATGATCTTACTTTTATAATACAAGTATATTGATAACTGAGATGATTACCATTATTAAAACGATTTGAAATTTACTTGAGATATAAGTATTTTTACATGTTTTTCATTAAATTTGACTTGATATGATTGTAAGACTTATATGCCTTGTACTACTTGAAGAAGCTCATATGATTTATAAAGAAAAGCATAAATAGGAGTAGACCTTGATGGATTCCGTAGCTAACGGCGGGTTTGTTAGACCTGGTGCACCTTATATTTACCAATTACAGATAGAGCCCTTGCTAGTGGGAAGGTAGAACTAGCGTACCGTTATTGATATCCCTCGAGTAGGGATTTATTGATATGAAATTTCAGTTGCCGTCTATGCTCTTAAGAAGATAGACATACTGATTACATGGTCCATTCTTGAAAACCTCCTGAAAATATAGGATTTGATATGAAAGTGATTTACTAAGTTTATTCTTGAATGATAAAGTTGATTTGCTTATATGACATAAACAAGATTGATTATGATTATTGGTTTTTGAAATGAGCATTTATTTTCTTATTTTGATTATTATACTTGCATGTTTTCTGACTTGTTCCTCATTAAATGGTTGTGGTCAACTATTATTATTCACTAAGCTAGAATCTCACTACTTGCTATATATTTACAGAGAATACAGGTGGTATTGAAGAGGATTTCGTTAATTAGATCTAGCAAGTTGACTTCCACGATGAACCCTGCACTTGTTCACGCGTGCAACAAGTTTATCGATTTATTATAGACTTTTCTCTCAATTCTTAGAGTTGTTCCATAGTCATTCTCTTGATAAGAGTCATGAGTATTCTTTTGTATTGCAGTCATGTGATTAGTTTTACATTTCTTTTCATATTTAGAGATGTATTGGTATTATGGTGTGGTGATTAGATTATTGATGGATGCCATGACTTTATTTAGAGATGTTGTTAGTAGTTGTGTTGTTGAATTTTGAGATAGCTAAAAATGTGGATAGGCCTAAAAATAGAGGAAACTTTGTCCTATTTTCTACAGATTCTAGTAAGGGTTGCTTTGGGATTCTCCCCCAGCAGTGATCATGATTCTAAGTTGGATATTGACAAAGTTGGTATCAGAGCTTAGGCTATTCTTGTAAATTATGGAGCACATGTTAGTAGTAGAATCTCAATTATATTTATGTTGCTGATCATTTCTATAATCGTGATTTTGCAAGAGAGTGATTAGGATGTGTCTTTCTTTCTTTCTTTCTTTAATACCCTCATGTGTGACGATTAGAATTCTATCAGCTTAATCTAACTTGTTTATCTTATTACCATATGATCCAAACTTTATGATGTGATAACAAGAATAAACCAGGGGTCCAGTTCCAATCAAATATCGCCTTTAACATGTAATAGTCTCTTCTAACTAATGGCAACTGACAAGGAACAGTCACAATCACTAAAGGTCCCATTGATCCGCTATATGGTAATGGCACTCATTCTAAGGAATGTAATACAGCCTAGTAGTGAAAGTAGTATTGTAAGGGACAAGAGTGTTGTTATAATTTTATCCCTATGCAAAGCACCATAGCTAACCTGATGGGGACAAATTGAATAGAATTAGACAACATAATCAGTCCTGAGACGTGACAAGCTAGAGCACCTATGTGAAGTTACATTATCGAGACAAAATGTACCCTTGAGAAGTCTTAAGATTGAAATCACAAAAAATAAAAATTCACATATTATAGTTTCAGTGAATTGTTAAATGTTATTGAGTAAAAATGCTTAAAGCTTAATGAGCTACGAAACATCTGATTGTGAGCATCATGGAGTTAAAATTATTAGGATGACATCGAGCAATACGTGATAAGATACTGTATTATTAATAATACCAACAAGAGCAACACAAATTGCTATGAGGCAATTCAATAATATTTATAGATCATAACTTCTTTATAGTTAAAGGTGTAAAGAGTTTATAAAATTTATTCATATGATAGACTTTGTTGATATACAACCTTAGCTTCCTTTGAACATTATGCTTCCTGCTTATTACCTAACCAAATATTTCAAGGTTTAAAGGTTTGCTGGATGTTTGCTTGGCCCTTAAACAGTCCTATACATGAGGACTTAACCTATTTTGAGGTAGACGATACTGTTAAAAGAGACTAAGAATATGTAACATGAAAATTAGACGACCCAAGATTTATTATGAAGGATAAAACTAAGAAATTTTTTGTTGTAATTTTAGTATAAGTCAATGAGTTGGAAATTATGAATGCTTAACTAAGATGTTGGACAGTACTTTACTTAATTGCTACTCTTGTGGAAATTTATTTTGCTGGATATGTATATAAAGCTTGTTAGGTTTGAGCAGAGAGAAAGGGTAGCATGACTAATTTGATTATATATGGTTATTTCTAATATATCGTTGTATATGAATGAGTTGTTATCTTTCCAAATTATTTCAATTATCCTAAGAAGATAGTTGTTTGAGAAAATCAGTGAACTTTTTATTTAAAGAAAAAGAGAAAAGGAAGTTCCAGGAATAGTGGTATGTGTTTTCTTGTTGTAACGACTTAGCAACCAGTGAAGAAAGTTTATATGCTTCTAGCAATGGAAAACGAATTGATATCATACACCTAATTGAGAAAAATACTCATTAGTGAGAGAAGTAAACTATGTATATCCTATGAATTTCTTTTTTCATGACTATCACCTATGTGAGACGTGAATTTTGGTAATGATTAATGCCTAACACCTAGCCATATTGCAACCTTCATCTCACATGGCACCACTAAAGCTAAGAGTGTAAGAAAATAGTTTGCGGACCGATGAAAAAGACTTTATAGAACTTGAATTATTCACAAATAGATACATAGAAAAATGGAAAGCATATATTGACTACTAAAAGTTGAATAATGCAACAACATGCATTAAGTAGACATGGACTTGTATAAATGACCTATTGGATATAGTTATATAGGGTTGTCTAATTCTCAAATATTGATTTTTGGATTGATTCCTTTAAGCTTGGAATTAGAGAAAAATATTTTAAATTATTTTCAAAACTCAACTAGTGCATTAAAAAGTTCATTGTGATATCTTTTCGATATGCATATTCTCCTATTGCTATAAATACATTTCTTGAAAGATTTGTGCGATGGTTTTGGATTATATTCAAGTGTATTCTAATAGTTAGAATGAAAACAAAAGAAAGATTGTCTAAATACTTGGGTTCAAATACTACAAGAATTCACCCTTTATGAGCTTGGTGGTCTTCAACAATGGTTGCTAGAGAGATTTTTAGAGCAATGGTGTGACTGATCAAGTTAGCAAAGAAAAAGAATTTTAGAAATAGGGAAATTTGAGTAGAGCTATAGAAACTCAAGATCTATTGACCACCATATCAGTGTTAGTATTGTTGGTAGGTCCTAGAGTATTCATGGAACCTTATAATGCTTCTGAGAGTAGGATTAAGATTTATTCTTATAAAGAATGGTCGTAGAATAGCTTGTGTTTTGAGTAAGCTACATTAGTAGTAGAACTATCTCACTCATAGAAGAGAGTCTCAACGGTATTTGCTAGAGAGATTTAGATGCGCTATTTGTAGAATGAAATCAATGAGAGCTTGATATTTAAGTTCTAGCAAAAAGAATTGATTATTCAATTTACACTGTTGGAGGACACTACTCAATGACTCTAAAGAATTTATTGTTTAGTGTCATCTAGAAAGGGAAAGTTGATAAGACTAATGCATTGAGAAGCAAATCTATGTGTTATTTGACACAAAACTCTTATGAATAGCTTTCAGCCACTGATAGCCCCTTTTAATTACTTAATATCTTCTGCAATATGAATTGATTGAACGAAGGCGATGAGACTAGGTGGTCCGCTTGGGGGCTAGCAATAGTCTCCAAGTGCTAGTTACGCCTAAGGTACCCTCCCGGGGCATGAAAAACTTGGTATCAGAGCACAGAGTTCGAGTGTCCTAGGGAGTCTATGAAGTCGTGCCTAGTAAAATCTTGTTTATGGGTATGTTGTGCACCACACTTCATAAGTAGGAGGCTATAAGACATTAGAAAGAGTTACCCTTCTTTTATGATCTAAATTTGTGCGATAGTGTTTAACTCTCTGGAAATCTCATTTTAACTCATGTGTCACAAGTTTCTAGAAAATGTCGCCGAAGAGAACAGTCGCTCAAAGAGAGTTTGTAGCCCCTGCTGCTGATAACGCCTAACCTGAGGCCCCAGTTCAGACAGAGACAAGGAGACGAAGACACCCTGCTAGGACAGCTGAGGTCCCACAGGCGCCCCCTGCTCAGCCCCAGCCAGCTCCCACTACCGAGACAGAGTTTAGGGGAGCCATCCATGCTGACTCAGTTGGTGGCCTCCTAGAGTAATAGCCAAGGTCCTCAAGCTTCTAGTTCTAGCTCACAGGAGCCCTCAACTGTGACCAGACTTAGAGACTTCTTGAGGATGAACCCGCCAGTGTATACGAGATCGAAAGTAGAAGAGGACCCACAGAACTTCATTGATGAGATATATAAGGTTCCAAAGGTGATGTAGGCTGATGAGATCGAGGGAGTTGAGCTTGCCTCCTACCAGCTGAAATAAGTTGCTAATGTGTCGTGCATTCAGTGGGAGGAGAGTAGAGATGAGAATGCGGAGCCTGCAGCATGGGAGGAGTTTGAGATTGCGTTCCTTGACCACTTCTTTCCTCAAGAGTTGAGGGAGGTGAAGGTGGATGAGTTTGTGAATTTAAAGTAGGGAGGGATGACTGTGAAAGAGTATAGCCTTAAGTTTATTAAGCTGTCAAGGTATGCTCCAGAGATGGTGCAAGCCATGAGGGCGAGTATGAGAAAGTTTGTGTCAGGTTTGGGCAGACATGTGCAGAGAAAATATAAGGCAGCTTTGCTGATTCTGGGCATGGACATCTCTAGAATTATGGTGTATGCCCAGCAGACAGAGGAGGACAAGAAGAAATATAGAGAGGAGCAGATGAATAGAAGGGCGAAGTCAGCTGGACATGAGCCTAGCCTGCAGAGACAGAATAAGGGTGACAACTACTACTTTCAGAGAAAATCATCCCATCCTGCACCGTCTATAGCAAGTGCGCCTGTGCAGCCAAGCAGGTATGATCAAAAATCTCATGGTTATCCGAATTTTAGGGCTCCGGGTGCTCAATCTCAGGCCAATGTAACCCAAGGTCAGGGCACTAGGGGAAAGCCACCATGTGGCAAGTGCGATAAGCTTCATCTGGGTGAGTATCGTGTGGGAAGAGATGTTTGATATTCGCGTGGAGAGGCTAGTCACTTCAGTTATGAATGCGCAAACAGGAGAAGAGGTGAGGGGAGCAGTAGACCACAGTCATCTGCAGCCCCTCTAGCGGGCAATCAGCAGAGAGGTACTACTACTAGTATAGGAGGCGGGACGAACCGGCTTTATGCTATGGGTAATCAACATGATCAGGAGGCTGCACTAAATGTTGTCACGGGTATGCTCCAAGTCTTTATCTTTGACTGTTATGCATTATATGATTAAGGTGCCAACTTGCCTTTTGTGACCCCTTATGTGGCCAGTAAGTTTGGATTCTTCCAGAGAGTTTGCTTGAACCTTTTGTTGTTTCTACTCCTACTGGTGAGTCTATCTTAGCTGAGAGAGTTTACAGGGATTGTATAGTGTCTATTTATCATAGAGAAACCTTAGCTGACTTAGTAGAGTTGGAGATGATTGATTTTGATATAATAATGGGCATGGATTGGCTTCACGCCTGTTATGCTTCTGTCGACTGTAGAACCTGGATTGTTAAGTTTCAATTTCCTAATGAGCAAGTCTTAGAGTGGAAAGGGAGTTTTATTGCCCCTAAGGGCAAATTTATTGCTTATCTTAGAGCCAGAAAATTGAACTACAAGGGTTGTATTTACCACCTCGTGTGAGTTAAGTCTAAGGATGTTGAATCTTTAATCTTGAGTCATCCCAATTGTGAATGAGTATCCTGAGGTGTTTCCTAATGATCTGCTTGGAGTTCCTCCTGATAGAGAGATTGTCTTTGGGATTGATGTCCTTCCCGAGACCAAACCCATCTCAATTCCCCCTTATAGAATGGCCCCCGCAGAGTTGAAAGAATTGAAAGAACAATTGAAAGACTTGTTAGAGAAAGGTTTCATAAGTCCTAGTGTCTCACCTTAGGGTGCTTTACTCCTATTTGTGCGTAAGAAAGATGGATCTCTTAGAATGTGTATAAACTATTGGCAACAGAACAAGGTTACATAAAGAATAAATATCCTCTTCCTAGGATAGATGATCTATTTGACCATTTTCAGGGAGCCACTTTTTTCTCCAAGGTAGACCTCAGATGGGGTTATCATCAGTTGAAGGTGAGGGAAAGAGATATCCTTAAGACAGCCTTTAGCACACGGTATGGCCATTTTGAGTTCTTGATTATGTCCTTCGGGTTAATAAATGCACCTACAGCTTTCATGGACTTGATGAACAGGGTATTCAGACTGTATCTTGATATGTTCTTGATCGTTTCTATTGATGATATCCCGGTATATTCGAAGGATGAGGAGGAGCATGCTAATCACCTTAGAGTGGTTCTGTAAATGCTTAAAGACCATGAGTTGTATACGAAATTCTCGAAGTGTGAGTTTTGGCTCTAGTCTATGGCTTTCTTGGGCCATGTTGTTTCAGGAGATGGTATTCGGGTAAATACTCAGAAAATTAAAGCGGCTAAAAACTGGTCAAGACCGACTTCTCCTACTGAAATAAGGAGCTTCTTGGGTCTAGCAAGCTACTATCGGAGATTTGTTGAAGGCTTCTCTTCTCTGTCAACCCCATTGACTAAGTTAACTCAGAAGAAGGCCAAGTTTCAGTGCTCTGAGGCGTGTGAAAGGATTTTTCAAGAGTTGAAGACCAGATTGACTACAGTACCAGTTTTGACTTTGCCCGATGGGATGGGAGACTTCGTGATATACTGTGAAGCATGAAGAGTTGGATTGGGTTGTGTACTTATGCAGAGAGGGAAGGTGATAGCTTATGCTTCTAGACAGCTTAAGATCCATGAGAAGAATAATCTGACTCATGATCTCGAGTTTGCAATGGTGGTTCGCATTAAAGATTTGGCATCACTATTTGTATGGCATGCATGTGGACGTGTTCACTAAGCACAAGAGCTGGCAATACGTGTTCATCCAAAAAAAGGTCAACCTACGGCAGAGGAGAAGGCTGGAGTTGCTCAAGGATTATAATATAAGCATTTTCTACCACTCTGGTAAGGTTAATATTGTTGCTGATGCTCTTAGCAGGATGTCTATGGGACCCATGTGGAGGAACGAAAGAGAGAATTAGCTAAGGAAGTTCATGGATTTGCATGATCAGGAGTGTAACTTGAGGAGAACAATAAGGGCAGGATTAATGTTCAGAATGGTTCTGCTTCATCCTTAGTCTCAGAAGTGAAGGAGAAGTAAGACCAAGACCTTGTCTTGTCACAATTGAAAGAAGCGGTTCACAAGCAGAAGGTGATTGTTTTCTCTAAAGGGGGAGATGGGGTGTTGAGATACTAGGGTAGATTGTGTGTGCACGATGTTGATGGTGTTCGAGACAGAATCATAGTCGAAGCTCATAGCTCCAGATATTCTATTCACCTCGGTTCCACTAAGATGTACCATAACTTGAGAAAAGACTATTGTGGAATTGGATGAAGAAAGACATTGCTGAGTTTATATCTAAGTCAATAGGTTAAGGTTGAACATCAAAGACTCTGTGGGTTAGCTCAGAACTTTGAAATTCCTGAGTGGAAGTGGGAGGTGATCAACATGGATTTCATTATCCGTTTATGATCCAAAAAACAACATGATTCGATATGGGAGATCATGGACAGGATGACTAAATTAGCCCACTTTTTCGCAGTTAAGACAACTAATACTGCTGAGGAGTATGCCCGATTATACATTTGAGAGATTGTGAGGTATCATGGGATTCCCTTGTCTATCATCTCAGACAGAGGAGCTCAATTCACCTCTTAATTTTGGAGATCTTCCCAGAGGGGTTTGGTTACGAAGGTGAATTTGAGCATAGCTTTTCACCCTCAGATTGATGGACAGGAGCGTACTATCCAGACTTTGGAGGACATGCTGAGAGCATGCACTCTCTACTTCAAAGAGAATTGGGACAACCATCTACTATTGATTGAGATTGTGTACAGCAATAGCTTCCATGCCAGCATTCAAATGGCCCCTTATGAGGCTCTATATGGGAGGAGATATAGATCACCGATTGGCTGGTTTGAGGTTGGGAAGCTGAGTTGATCGGACCTGACCTTGTCTACAAGTCCATGGAGAAGGTGAAGGTCATTAAAGAGAGGTTGAAGATAGCACAGAGCCGTCAAAAGTCTTACACGGACGTGAGGAGAAGAGACTTAGAGTTTGAGGTGAATGATTGGGTGTACTTGAAGGTGTCATCCATGAAGGGTGTCATGATGTTTGGTAAGAAGGGGAAGTTGAGTCCGCGTTATATCAGACCATACCAGATTTTAAGAAGGATTGGGAAGGTTGGTTATGAGCTAGACTTGCCTTCCAAGCTAGATGAGTTCACCTGGTGTTCCATGTGTCAATCTTAAAGAAGTGTTTGGGGGATCCAGCCTTAGCAATTCTTATTGAGAGTATGGGAGTGAAGGATAGTCTATCTTACAAAGAAATTCCATTCCAGATCCTTGATCAACAAGTTCGTAAGCTGAGAAACAAAGAGATAGCCTTCGTTAAAGTCCTATGGAGGAACTAATTTGTTGAGCAAGCTATGTGGGAAGCTGAGGAAGTGACGAAACTCAAATAGCCACACCTATTTGTGTCAAATGATGATGATGTTGAAGATAAATGTCCTTATCCTTAATGTTATTGAATGTCTCCTTTCATTGAGTTGATGCATTTATCTAACCCTACGTCCTTATCATTAATATATTATCTTTAAAAGTAGATTTTAATTTTTAAAAATAATATATTATTTAAAAGGGGTGACGGACTCGGTCCCGAGTCCGTCGCCCCTAAGTGAATATTACCCAATACCAAGTCATTTCCCCACTCGACATTTCCTCCCTCTCTCTCTCAAAACCTAAACAAACCCTTAACAGACAGTCGCCCCTCGCCGTACCTCGCCGTACCTCGCCGCCCCTCACCAGACCACCATCGACCGACCTCGCCGGCCATTGCCGACAAGGGGTTCCCCACCATCGGCAGCAACGGTAACCCCATTTCTCTCTCTTCTCTTTTTTGTTTTTGAATTTCTTTGGTAATATTTCAATTTTTTTATTTTTTAAAATTAAAAAATGTTGAATTTTTATTAGTTTAGCTTACATATGCTTTGACATTGTTATATTGATTGTGAATTAGAGAAGAAAGTTTTTGTTTTGATTTTAGGGTTTAGTTTGAATTTGGTATGTTGAATTACTTTGTGATTTGGGGGTTTTGATAGTGTGAATTAGTGTATTCGTAGTGACTGACATTGTTGGTTTTAATATTGAAATGTGAATTTGTGAATGAGTATATATTTTTGGATTCTAGTTTGAATTGGTATGTTGAATTACTTAATGATTTGGGGGTTTTGGTAGTGTGAATTTAAGTGTATTTGTAGTGATTAACATTGTTGGTTTGGATATTCAAATGTGAATTTGTGAAAGAGTATATATTTTTGGATTCTAGTTTGAAATGGGTTTTGAATTACTTTGTGATTTGGGGGTTTTGGTAGTGTGAATTAAAGTTTATAATTTGAAGTGATTAACATTGTTGATTTAAATATCTAAATGTGAATTTATGAATGAGTATATATTTTTGGATTCTAGTTTGAAATGGGTTTTGAATTAGTTTGTGATTTGGATTTTGTTAGCTGGAATTAAAGTGTATAATTTGAAGTGATTAACATTGTTGGTTTGAAAATTTAAGTGTGAATTTGTGAATGAGTATTTTTGGATTCTACGTTGAAATGAGTTTTGAATTAGTTTGTGTTTTGGGTTTTGTTAGGGAATTAAAGTGTATTTGAAGGAATTAGGTCTGTCAAGCTAATTAAGCCCCTGATCTCTGCAAGCTAAGGACAAAAGGTAAAGGTATTTTTTTTTTCTTTCCAAATTCTAATTGTTGTATATATTAGTTTTTAAAAATTTATTCATTGTAAAATACTTGCATGCTGCTTAGAGTTTCCATTTTTAGGTTTTAGCAATCTATAATTATATTTGAAATTTGAAATATATTTTAAGTAGTTGTGAACTTTAAGGTGAGTACAATTTAGAAGTTGATATACTTGTTAATTGAAGTTTAGGAATTTATATACTTAGAAAAATTCTAATTATGCACTTTTAACTTGAATTATTATATTTTATGATACTAATTAAATTTTAAGTAGTTATAAACTTTAAGTTGAATACAATTTAGAACTTGGAGTTTATATACTTGTTAAATTGAATTTTAGTACTTTTATACTTAGAAAAATTCTAATGATACACTTTTGAAACTTGAATTATTATATTTCAGAATAAAAATTGAATTTTAAGTAGTTGTGAACTTAAAGTTGAATATAATTTAGAAGTTGGAGTTTATATACTTAGCTTGTTAAAGTGAAGTTTAGGACTTAGAATTATATATTGTACTTGTGCACTTTTGAAACTTGAATTATTATATTTTAGGATAAAAATTAAGTTTTAAGTAGTTGTGAACTTTAAAAATGAATATAATTTAGAAGTTGGAGTTTATATACTTACCTTGTTAAAGTGAAGTTACTTAGAAAAATTCAACTTATGCCCATTTGAATATAATTTAGAAATTGGAGTTTATATACTTGTTAAAGTGAATTTTAGTACTTTTATACTTAGAAAAATTCAACTTATGCTCATTTGAAACTTGAATATACTTGAATATTTTTTGTAGATGGATAATCGTTTGTGGATGTATGACATGTATTGTGAAAATAATGGTCGTCTGAAATCTATATTTATTGAGAGTGTTAGAACTTTTATCAATCATGCAACGAGACTTGATAGTTTTATGAGAAATCAATTAGTTAGGTGTCCTTGTAGTGCATGTAGGTGCCTAAAATTCTTGAGTCCAGATAAAGTTATTATGCATTTGTATCGTAAGGTAATTAAGTCCAGATATTTCGTGTGGGTAGATCATGAGAAATAGATTAACAGAATGGTGTATTTTATAATACGATACCAGTGGATGAATATAATATATTTTTACCACATGGTCAGATTAGATTTGAACCTGATAGGAATCAACATGACACCTTTCAACATGATAGAGTTCATGAAATGATCAATGATGCTTTCGAAGTTCAAGGGGGGATGGAACGTGAACAATTCTTTAATGAAGCTCCTAATGAAGAAGCTAGACACTTCTATGTAGAATTAGAAGAGCCTAGTCGTCCATTACGTGAGGGAAGTTCGCATTCCTAATTGTCTGTACCAGTTAGATTAATAAATATTAAATCAGATCGAAATGTTCCTAACGCGGCTATGGACTCAATGGTTGACCTCTTGGGCGAGTTGGTTAATCCTGAGTTTCACATACCCAGGAGTTTCTATGAAGCAAAGAGGCTTGTTTCCAAATTAGGATTGTCACATCATACAATTGATTGTTGTGTTATTGCATGTTATACTACAAGGATGATAGTGAATTGAAAAATTGTAAGTTTTGCGATGATGCTTATTATAAGAGGAGTCCTGCTGGAAAGATGGTTCCAACTAAGATGATGCATTATTTACCTCTTATTTCTAGACTAAAAAGGTTGTATATATCAGAGGTCTGGCCCACATATGAGATGACATCATGAATATAGGAGATTGTCGGGTGTCTTGTCTCATCCATCTAATGGGGAAGCACTGAAGCATTTTGATAATGTGTACCCCGACTTTGCTAGAGAGTAGAAATTTTAGATTAGGGTGTTGTGCAGATGGTTTCACACCATTCTTTAATTCTGCCACGCCTTATTCTTGCTGTCCGGTATTTTTTACTCCATATAATCTTCCTCCTGAAATGTGCATGACAAGTTCATTCATATTTTTAAGTTGTGTTATTCCGGGTCACCGCAATCCAAAAATTTTAGTTGATATCTATCTACAACCATTGATAGATGAGCTTAAACAACTATAGTTTGAAGCTGTAGTGACGTATGACATATTAGCTAAGCAGAATTTTATTATGCATGCTTGTTTAATATGGACTATTAACGATTTTCATGCATATGTTATGTTGTGTGGTCGGATGATTGCTGGAAAGCTTGCTTGTCCTTATTGCATGGAGCATAGTAAGGTTTTTACCCTAAAGCATTGCCGCATTTCGCTCAAAGGGTGGAAGGGAGTAGGAAAAATTCATAGTTTGAATGTCATCGTCAATTCTTGCAAAGGGAGCACGAGTTCAGAAATATGAAGCATGCATTCACAAAAAACAGGATTAAGAATGATCCCCCACCTCCATCATTAAAAGACCATCAAATTTGGGAGAAAGTTTCTCATTTGCCTAAAGTTACAGATTGTCCCATTCATGAAAGACTTCCTAGATATGGCGTTAAACATAACTGTATCAAACAAAGCATATTTTCGGAGTTGAAGGATAATCTTTTGCGACACAATCTTGATGTGATGCATATTGAGAATTATTTTTTGACAATTTTTTCAACACAGTGATGGATGTCAAGGGGAATCACAAAAGACAACCCAAAAGCTAGACTAGCCTTATAAGAATATTGCAGGAGGAGGGAATTGTGGCTGCACAAACTACCAAATGGCAAAATTGTAAAGCCCAAAGCAAGTTTTTTCATTCATAATGGCTGAGAAACGTGAAATATATGTGTGGGTGCAAAATTTGAGGATCCCAGAAGAATATGCTTCAAATTTAGGCAAGCGTAAAGATCTGAATGAAGGGAAGTTGATAGGTATGGAAAGTCATGACTGTCATGTATTCATGGAAACTTTGATTCCTATCGCTTTTCACAATTTACCTGAAAGAATATGGAAGTCTATTACAGAAATAAGTCTTTTTTTTAAAGATTTATGTTCTGGTTAGTTATTGGAAATTGGTTTAGACAGGATAGAGGAAAATATTCCTGTTATTATTACAAAACTGGAGAAAGTTTTTCCATGTGGTTTCTTTGATGTGATGGACCATCTTCTGATCCATCTTGTAAAAGAAGTCCGTCTTGGTGGTCTTGTTCATACACCGTGGATGTATACATTTGAAAGGTAATGATTATTCTTACATAAGTAATTAAATCTTTGTATAATCTAATCATTCGTTAATATATTTGCATTTTTACATACATATATACAGAAAATTTGAAAGCTGCAAACGATCAATTAAGTAGAGGGGACAGATTGAAGGGTCAATATGCAAGCTCATATTTCTAGAGAAACTGGTGATTTCTACTCCTTTTACTTTAGGAATGAAGTCCCTTGTAGGAGTAATAGACTGACTCGCAATGATGAGGGTGATAATGATCATATGTTTCCACCTATTTCAATTTTTAATCAAAGAGGACGAGGATCTAAAAGGCATGTAAGATGAGGCCTCACTCATACAAAATACCAATCAGCTACGACCCATATTTTGCTTAATTGTCTCAAAATTCAGCTATATGTTGAGTAAGTGTTAAATTATGTTAACTTTAAATTATAAAGTTAAAATTGAGAACTAACTAACAAAAAATGTATTTGTCAATAATAACTTATTTGTCAATGAAGCTATATATACAAGATTCTTAACATGGTTAAAGAGTTATGTAAGTGCAAAATTTTATATATATTGAATCGATAAGTATAACGTATTCATTTTATACCTAATTGTTTTATATTTAATACAATCTGTAGATTTATGATGAATATTCAAACGTTGAAAATTCACCATTTATGAGAGAGATCGCATTCGGGCCTGATTCTCAAGTTGATACACTCCATAAGTACTGTGTCTACAGTTTTAAGATTCAAACTGATGAAGTTTCTATGCACAAGAAAACCAATAATAGTGGTGTGTATGTTCAAGGAGATGTGTCACGACCCAACCCCGGGGCCATGACCTGTGCCGATTAGGCACTCAAACCAATATTAGATCGCCAAACCGCAACT
>JAPFFP010029377.1:0-15783 GCA_026153255.1 Solanum medicagineum | reverse complement strand
ATTAAAGATTTGGCGTCACTACTTATATGGGGTACATGTTGATGTATTCACCAATCAGAAGAGCCTCCAATATGTCTTCACTCAAAAAGACCTCAACTTGAGGCAAAGGAGATGGTTAGAACTTCTCAAACACTGTGACATGAGTGTGCATTATCATCCGGGTAAGGCAAATGTGGTGGCAGATCCTTTGAGTAGGGTGCCTGTGGGTAGCCTCGCCCATGTTGATGGTGGTGGTAAGTAGATGGCTAGGGAGGTGCATCAATTGGCTAGATTGGGTGTTTGGTTGGAAGAGGTTGGTGATGATGGTATTGTTGTGGTTGTGGATGGGTCTAGGTCTTCTTTGGTTGATGAGGTAATAGCAAAGTAACAACTTGACGCCTTCTTGCTTGAATTGAAGGACTTGGTGAAAGAGGGAAAAGTAGAGGTTTTCACCCAAGGGGGAAATGGTGCCCTTAGGTACCAAGGTAGGTTATGTATGCCTTGTGTTGATGGTTTGAGGGAGAAAATTCTTGATGAGGCCCACAATCCTTCTTATTCTATCCACTCGGTTCCACCAAAATGTACAGAGACTTGAGGTATGTGTATTGGTGGGGAGGCATGAAGAGGGACATTGCCAAGTTCGTTTCCGGTTGCCATAGTTGTCATCAAGTCAAAGCCGAGCATCAAAAGCCGGGTGGCCTAACCCACGACATAGAGATTTCCACTTAGAAGTGGGAGGTGATTGATATGGATTTTCTAGTTGGGTTGCCCAAGACTAGAAAAGGTTTTGATTCCATTTGGGTGATGGTTGATAGGATGACGAAATCGACTCAGTTTCTACCGATTAAGACCACATTTGGCACTGAAGAGTGTGCAAGGTTGTACATCCATGATTTAGTGAGGTTACATGGGGTTCGTTTGTTTATCATATTGGATCTTGGTTCATAATTCACTTCACACTTTTGGAGGTCTTTTCAAAGGGGTCTTGTTATAAAAGTTCACCTAAGTACGACCTTTCACCCCCAAACCGTAAGTCAAGCCGAAGAAACCATTCAAACACTTGAGGATATGTTAAGGACTTGTGTATTGGAGTTGAGGGGTAGTTAGGATGACCATCTTCCTTTGATTGAGTTTGCCTAGAACAATAGCTGCCACTCTAGCATAGGTATGGCTCCTTTTAAGGCTTTGTATAGGAGACATTGTAGATCGCCAGTTTGTTGGTTTGAGGTTGGAGAGGTGGCTTTAATGGGACCGGAGCTGGTTATGGAGGCTATTGAGAAGGTTAGGATGATTAGGGAAAGGTTGAAGACGACCCAAAGTCATCAAAAATCTTATGCCGATGTGAGAAGAAAAGACGTTGAATTCAAAGTGGGTGATTGGGATTATTTGAAAGTTTCTCCAATGAATGGTGTGGCCCATTTTGGTAGAAAGGGGAAGTTGAGTTAAAGGTATGTTGGTACTTATGAGGTCTTTAGGAGGGTTGGCAAAATAGCTTATGAGTTGAGGTTGCCTAGCGAAATAGATTTGGTTCATCCGGTGTTTCATCTCTCTATGTTGAGAAAATATGTTGGTGATCTTAATGCTATTATGCCTCTCGATGTTGTGGGTATTTTTGAGGATAAATTGACTTATGAGGAGGTTTCGGTTTGCATCTTGGATGGACAAGTGAAGAGATTGAGGAACAAGGAGGTGGTGTCCGTTAAGGTCCTTTGGAATAACCAACAAATCGAATGTGCTACTTGGGAGGCTGAATCGGACTTGCAAAAGCGATATCCTTATCTTTTCCACTCCACTCTAAGGTGCAAGTTATAAGTCCCCTATGTGAATTCAAGTCTTATGTTTCGGATCCTATGTCATTCATATGCATTCCTATTTAAGTTGGCAAGTTATGATAATTTTACACGTATGTTGAGATTTTGAAAATGGTGTTTTAAATGTGATATTGCATTCTTGTTGGGGCTGATTTGTTTATGATCACTCTTGTCTTGTACGTCTTTTTTACATTCGGGAACGAATGTTCCCAAAGGGGAGATATTGAAACGACCCCAAAAAGTGACCGAAAATGTGCCTTGAAATGCCCAGAATTTTAAATTTTATATATCTAAAAATCCATGCACGATATCAAAAATCTGACTCTATATTCTTGTTCAAGGGGTCAACATTAGGGGGTAGAGGATGTAACCCCAATTTTAGAGTAATCAAATCAAAATTTCAAATTTCCAAAATCAATTTACAGAATAGATCCGAGATAGCACCGGGATGCTCAGTTGTCATGGACATGTGTTAATTTGGCCTCTGCGACGGGTCTGCATCGCGGACCAGATGTGGACCTGTGTATTTTATTGCCAGTGATTTCTATCTCGATCCAAGGGTTTTGGATCTTGGGCCTAAGTGTTCCTAGCCATGTTTTTACCTATATTTAACCAAATTTTCACCTTCATATTACCCAAAACATTTCCCAATACACTCAAACACCTATTCATATTTTCACTCCCAAATTCAAGTCTAAACCCTCATCCCAAAAAGGTTCTCCTTCAAGGTTCTTCTTCAAGCTTCAAGTCTCTATCTCCAATCTTCACCAAGTGCATCTCCAAGCTTAGGTATGTGAATTTCTTTCATGGGTTCGTTCCACCCATGATACTCAAGCCTCCTTTTACTGAAATCGCATGCTTTGAAGTTGATTTATAAATAGGTCTTGATTATTATGAAATTCACTGCACACTATATTAAAGCTTTGTGAAATTGTGATTGTTTTGCTATGTTTTGAGATAAAAATCTTTGATCTATTGCAAGATTTGAGAAGGGCTTGTGATGTATATTGCTTGAGGGTATTGCAAGGTATTGATTGATGGTTTTATAATAGATTTTCTTGCATGATTTCATCTCTATATTTCATGGTTTTATACTTGTATTACACACCCTCTAAGTGTCTGATAAAATGTCCGAATGTAGTTTCTTGAGGAGTTGAAGGTCCAAAGCATGAGATATGATATGATTCACTATAGGATTATATAATGAGATTAAGTATGTGATATATTCTATATAAAGTATTGCATATAGCTGATGCCCGATCTGAGTAACCTAGTTGAGGGGCTAATATCTCAACAACTAGGGTGATGGGTGCTATCATCACTAACCTTGATGAGGGGTTTGTACCTCACACACTAGGGTGATGGGTTCTATCATCACTAACTTACCAAGGGGTTTGTACTTTGGAAATCTAGCTTGATCTCTTCTAAACATATGATATCCTGTATGAGCATGAGTTACTTAAGCATGTTTTACTTATGCATTGATCATACATGCCATATTGTTATATTATGCCTATTGCCTATTGATATGCATTTTGATTATGATGCCTAACTCTTGTTGCATTGCATCCTACATACTTAGTACATTCAAACGAACTAACATATACTCTATGCCTACATAATGTCACCATGAAGGAACCGGTGCCCAAGTTGATCATCCTCCTCCTCCACGTCGCTAGTTCGATACTACTCAAGCTAGTTGGTTAGTCCTCTACTTTGGGGACCTTAGTCTATGTTGCTCTTATTATGTATTGAGACATTCTTCTTTATTGTCTATTTTGACTATGAGGGTGAGCCCAGTTACTTTGTCTTGGCCCCCACTCTTATCTATGTATTAGAGGTGTTTGTTGGACATGTTAAATATCTATGCTAAAAGCCTTGACTCTATTGTCCTTGATGTCTATGGTATGAAAGTTCTTTACCTTAGCTCCATTTGTCCCACTTTATTATCTCTTGAAGCTTGATTTATTGCTTCCGCGATCAAGGATGTGTAATGATGTTCTAAGAGGCTTGCTTGGGGTGCCTTCGGGTTCCCCTTGCGCCGTGTCACGTCTAGGCCCTAGGTTTAGGCCATGACATCCCCTTTGGGAACATTCGTCCTCGAATGTCAAAGAAATAATCATGAGAGAAATAAGCAAGATAATTTCAGCCCACATAAGAACATTGCACTTAAACATCATTTTAAAAATCTCAACATATGTGTAAAAATCATCATGGACTTGTCAACATAAACATGAATTCATGCAAATGACATAGAGGCTGCAACATAAGACTTGAAATTACATAGCGGACTTGGAATAGTACCATAGGCTTGAGTAGAATGGAAGAGATAGGGATATCACTTTTGCATGTCCGCCTCGGCTTCCCATGTGGCACTTTCAACTTGTTGATTCCTCCAAATGACCTTAACGGAAGCCACATCTTTGTTCTTTAACCTCTTCACTTGTTTATCCAAGATCTCTACTGAAACGTCTTTATAGGTCAAGTGGTCTTCAATAACACCCAGAACATCCAGTGGATCACCCACACATTAAAGACCGGATGAACCAATTCTAGTTCACTAGGCAACTCCAACTCATAAGCCACCTTACAAATCTTCCTCAACACTCTATAAGGGCCCACAAATCTTGGACTCAATTTACCCTTCTTCCCAAAATGAACCACACCCTTCACGGGTGAAACTTTCAAATAGACCCAATCACCAACCTTAAATTCAAGATCCCTTCTCCTCACATCGGCATAGGACTTTTGGCGACTTTGGGCTGTTTTCTACCTTTCCCCAATGAACCTTATCTTCTCCATAGCCTCTATGACCAGATCCGGACCCAATAATGCCATTTCCCCTACCTCAAACCATCCAACCAGGGACCTACAACGTCTACCTTAGAAGACCTCAAAGGACCCATACCAGTGCTAATGATAGCTATTATTATAAGTAAACTCAATCAATGGAAGATGATCATCCCAACTACCCTTAAGCTCCAAAACACAAGATCTAAGCATATCCTCAAGTGTTTGGATAGTTCTTTCAGCTTGGTAATCTGTTTGAGGGTGAAAGGTCGTAAAGCTTAACCTTGGTACCAAGACCTCTTTGGAAGGACCTCCAAATGTGAGAAGTGAATTGAGTACAACGATTCAATATGATAGACAAAGGCACCCCATGCAATCTAACCAACTCATGAATGTACAATCTAGCATAGTCTTTATCACCTTAAGTAGTCTTAACCAGTACGCAATGAGCTGACTTTGTCATTCTATCAACCACAACCCAAATAAAATCAAAACCCTTTCTAGTTTTAGGCAACCCAAACACATAATCCATGTTAATTTCCTCCCACTTCAAAGTAAGAATCTCTATATCTTGGGTTAGGCTACTCGACCTTTGGTGATCGGCTTTGACTTGTTGGAAACTATAACAACCAGATACAAATTTGGCAATGCCTTTCTTCGTACCTGCCCACCAAAACACATCCCTCAAATCTCTATAGATGTTTGTAGAACCGGGGTGAATAGAATAGAAAGAGTTATGGGCCTCATCAAGAATCCTCTTTCTCAAGTCATCCACACTAGGAACACACAACTTACCCTGGTACCTAAGGGCACCATCTCTCCCTTGGGAGAAAACCTCCACCTTGCCCTCTCACACCAAGGCTTCAATTCTATCAAGGAGGGTTCAAAATCTTGCTTTGCTTTTAACTCATAAACCAAGGAAGATTTTGAACCATCAACAACCACAATACCACCATTATCAACCTCTTCCAACCTAACCCCCAATCTAGCCAACCGTTGAACCTGTCTAGCCACCTTTTTGCCCCCATCATTAACATGAGCTAGGATACCCATAGATGCCCTACTCAAAGCATTGACCATAACATAAGCCTTACCGAGATGATAATGCACACTCATATCATAATCCTTAAGGAGTTCTTGATGATGGTCACGCTCCAATAAGAAAGCGATCGTTATCAATAATTAACCTAACCGAGGTTAGGGTCGAATCCACAGGGAATACAGGGTTTGACTATAAGATTTCACTACTAATCATTCTTAGTATCTATAAATACAATCTCTAGATTGGGGGAGGGGGGTTTGTTATGATTCAAAGAATAACTTAAAATGAACACTAATTAAAATCCGGGAAAACACTCAATTTTGGGGGCAACTTGGGAATTGTGTTCCCCATGCCTCGTTGAGTCAATTACCGTAGGTAACATAACTTTGACCGGTGAATTGCATGCAGGATGGTAACGTAGGTTCTTCTATCCCTCTTGTGAAGGTGAAGGTCGAATTTTGAAAAAGGGATTCTCTCACTTAACTGGTGGGTTATTTTAGGCTAAAAGTGGTTTCACTCAAAGAACAAAGGCCTAAGATCCTTTCCATATCCACCACATCACCAAACCAACTTTATAGTAACAAGGCAAGTTCTGAGTTCATACAAGATGCATCAATGCAACAAAATAAGCTCATAACATACATGGCGATTACATCCACAATCAAGTATAGACTCATAGCTCATGCTTTTAGTATCAGCTTACCTTCACAATATCAGAACAAACATTGCCAGATACTTACAAATTATGAATGCATCAATACTCACAGCTTCAAAAATTTTGAGGTTACCCAATTTTTGCATCAAAAGTTTAAAGAAAATCTAAGAACTATATATATATATATATGGCAAAAGATAACATTACTATGAATTTACCCATTATTTATACTACCTAAACATGCCAGTTCAACAGGATAATAAACATCCACAAGGAAAAAGAAGTACGACAAGAAAACCTTGGGATCAAAAATACAGGAAGTTATGTACTTGAGGCTACTCATACTTCACCTTGATCCATAACTTCCACCACCCTACCAAAATCAAATACTTTTTCCTCAAAGTAACAACACAAAGAAAAGGTGCAAGGGACAGGAAGCGCCTAAGTTATTGTCGCGGCATGACAAGAAGCTTTTGCATTTATGCCTCTTCAAGGTCCCAATCTTCCACCATTTTGATCTCTTCCATGTTACCCATTTACCCTTTTTCCCTTTGTCCATTTGATTTGAAAGTTTTTCCATCCCTACTCTCTAACTTAATAGTACCATGACTAAAAATGCGCACAACTCTGAAAGGCCCCATCCACTTAGATTTGAGTTTTCTAGGAAACCAACTCAACCTGGAGTTGTAAAGCAATACAATGTCTCCTGGAGCAAAATGGCGATCTTCAATTCTGCGATCATGTCGAACCTTCATTCGTTGTTTGTACAAGCGGAGCTCTCATATGCTCATAGCCTAAACTCATCAAGCTCATTCACTTGCATCAACCTAGAGGTGGCAGCTTCATGCCAATCTAGATTCAGTTTCTTCAATGCCCACAATGCTTTGTGTTCAAGTTGAACCACTTAGTGACAGGCCTGTCCAAAAACCAGTTGATACGGAGACATTCCGATGGGAGTTTTGAAGGCAGTCCAGTAGTCCCATAAAGCATTATCCAGCTTCCTTGATCAATCAGTACGATTCACGTTCACCGTTTTGGATAAGATTTGCTTTATTTCCCTATTTGATACTTCCACTTGCCCACTAGTTTGGGGGATGATACAGGGTTGCCACATGGTGCTTCACACCATATCTTTCAAGGAGAGCTTTGAACAGTCGGTTGCAAAAATGTGAACCTCCATCCTTGATAATTGCCCGAGGCGTATCATATCCAGAAAAAATACATTTTTGGAGAAATCCCATAACATTCTTACCTTCATTGTTTGGTAGAGCCACGACTTCCACCCACTTGGAGACATAATCAACTGCAACCATAATATACTTGTTACCGTGAGAGCTAACAAAGGGTCCCATAAAATCAATGCTCTACAACATCAAATAGTTCTATAACCAAAATAAGATTTAGAGGAAGTTTGTGCCTTCGCGAAACTCCTCCTTCTGTTTGATATCTGTCTCAAGAATTTACATAATCATGGGTGTCTTTGTGTATAGAAGGCTAGTAATAGCCACACTACAACACCTTATAAGCCATTCTAGCTCCACTGTGATGGCCTCCCACCAATGAAGAATGACATGCTTCAAGAATGCTCATCATCTCCACCTTTGGAACATATCTACGGATGATGCCATCCTCACAAGCGTGAAACAAATATGGGTATAACAGAAAAAGTTCTTTACATCATGCATCATGCATGAACTTGCGACGTTGATGGGTGTTCAAATCTGGAGGAACCATATCACTCACCAAATAGTTAGCATAGTTTGCGAACCAAGGTATAAGATTATGTGATACTGCCAAAACTCTTTTATCGAGGAATGAGTCACTTATGTCATCAAACTTCATCATAACCTCATCTTCTAATCTTGAAAGGTGATCGACAACCTGGTTTTTGACCCCTTTCTGTCAATCACATCAAAATTTAATTCCTGCAAGAGAAGTACCCATTCAATCAACCGTGGTTTTGCGTCTTTCTTCGCTATCAGATATTTGAGTGCTACCTGGTTAGTATGCAGGATGACTTTAGCTCTTAACAAATATGAACGAAAATTTTCAAATGCAAACACTAACGCAAGCAATTCTTGTTCGATTATAGTGTAATTCTTTTGGGCAACATTTAGTGCTTTGCTGGCATAATAGATTGGATGCAGGACTCTCTCTCTTCGTCATCCCAATACCACACCAAGTGCAACCCCACTCGCATCACACATTAGTTCAAACGGTCATGACCAATCTGGAGCGACAATAACGAGTGTTGTGATTAGCCTTCTTTTCAATTCTTCGAAGGCATGCATATATGCCTCATCAAATACAAACTTTGTGTCTTTTTCTGACAACTTACACAAAGGTTGTGAGATTTTGGAAAAGTCCTTTATGAAGCGACGATAGAATCCGGCATGGCGTAAAAAACTTCTGATACCTTTTACTGAAACTAGTGGTGGCAATTTCTCTATCACTTCGATTTTTGCTTTATCCACCTCAATTCCTTTGCCCAAATTTTTGTGACCGAGTATGATGCCTTCTTTAACTATGAAGTGACATTTCTCTCGATTTGGCACCAATGACTTTCAAAACATCTCTGCAACACATCACACAAATTTGAAAGGCATTCGTTAAAGGATTGGCCTATGATACTAAAGTCATCCATAAATCAATTGTACTTTCCACCATATTTGAGAGGATAGACATCATGTATCTTTGAAATGTGGCTGGAGCATTACAGAGCCTAAAGGGCATCCTCTTGAACACAAAGGTACCATAGGAACATGTGAAGGTTGTCTTCTCTTGATCCTTATGTGCAATAACGATTTGATTGTAGCCAGAATATCCATCAAGGAGAAAATACCATCCCTTTTCTGCTAGTCTGTCAAGCATCTGATCCATGAATAACATAGGAAAGTGATCTTTTCAGTCGAAGCATTTAATTTCCTATAGTCCATGCACACTCTCCATCCAGTGACTGGTCTCATGGGGAACAACTTGTTATTTTCATTCGACACCACTATGATGCCTCCCTTGTTTGGAACACACTGCACTGGGCTAATCTACTTACTGTCAGCAATTGCATAGATTACTTCTGCATCTAGCCACTTGATGATTTATTTCCTCACAACCTCTTCCATTGGGAGATTCAACTACCTTTGATGTTCAATACTCGACTTATAAACCTTGACTAGCTGAATCTTATGAGAGCATATTCCTAAGGGTATGCCAATGATATCTGCAAATGTCCACCCAATAGCTTTTTTGTACTGCTTGAGAATTGCGACTAGGGCTTTTGTTCGAACTTCACTTAACTCTGCTACAATGATGACATGTAATGTACTATCTTCACCCAGGTATGCATATTTCAGATGTGATGGTAATGCCTTCAACTCTAACTCTGGTGGAACTTCTACCGAGGTTTTTGTAGGTGGTGTTCCCCTATTGCATAAATCCAGCTCCAACCTTGCTCGTCACTTCGGCCCAAATGACAACCTTAGAGCATTTACTGTTTCCTCATAATCAGGGATGTTGTAACCATCAAAATTCATCAACACAGCTGCCAACGGGTCAACCCCAAGCCTCAATTCTATCGGGATCTCAGCTTCCTCATCCTCACCTGTTGAAATAATTGAGATAACTTGGAACTCAGAACTTTTCCCTTGTTGCTGACCTATTTGAAACACCACTGCTTCTTCACCAAATCTTAAAGTGAGTAGATTCTTCTCCATATCTATTAATGCTCGACCTGTGGCCAAAAAAGATCTTTCCAAGATGATCGAAACTACAAAATCAACTTCACAGTCAATTATAACAAAATTTGCGGGAAATATAAATTTGTCTACCTTCACCAACACATCATACAAGATCCCCACAGGTTTCTTGACTATTTTGTCCGGCATCAACAATCGCATTTTTGTAGGTATCAAGCTCCCAAAACCAAGCTTTCTAAAAATGGCGAGAGGCATTAAGTTAATGCTAGCCCTGAAATCACATAGTGCTTTGGCAAATGCCAGTTCTCCTATAGTGCACGGTATAGTGAATGCACTCGGGTCTTCTCGCTTCTGCAGTTATGACTTTGCAATGATGGCACTACAACATTGAACATTTTTGGAGAGGTCTTGGCTCACTTTTAGCTTCTTTTTTACTAGGTCTTTTGGCATGCCCTGGCATCTTTTAAAGGGCCTCAACTAACGGTTGGTCCACTGACAATATTTTGAGCACTGTCAAGAACTGTTCAAGTTCACCCTCCTCCTTTCTTTTTCTAAGCCATTGAGGGAAAGGAGGAGGGGGCGTCAGAAAGGTTTTAAACTTCTTGGGTTGCTCAACGGGGTTGTATGCGTTAGTTCCTTCATTCATTCTTTTCTCGTGGTTCCCATTTTCACATTTTTCATAGGGGGATCTATTGTGCTCTTGCCACTTTAAGTCATCACCACTATGCAATGCCCTTCATTTTTAGGATTCTAAACTATATTGCTTGGTATGGTTCCCTTTTGGCATTGGTTCAGTTGTGAAGAAACTTGTCCTAATTGTTGCTCAAGTTGCTTGATTTCCACTGAATAAGACTTTTGATTAATACTTGAGATATCTGCTTTCATTCCCTTAGAGTCTTATCTTGATGATCTGCTCTCTTCAACAAATTTTCAAACATATCTTTGATCCTAGAATTGTTTGATCCAGCATCACGATTGTGTGGTGGTACATAAGGACCACTTCTGTAACCTTCTCTTCTCCCCTATTCTGCATTTGGCACTCTCTCTTTCTTATAATATCCACCCCTATTATCTCTGTACATCCCATCACGGTTAATGTTCCGACTTTGATTCCCGGAACCTTGCCTCCAATAGTCTAAATTAGACCCTTGGGGGTTGTTCTGGAAACCCGCCGCTTGGTTGGTTACATAACAGGCATCCTCATCAAAGAATTGATTATCATACACAAAAGTAATTGGGGGTTGGTAAGCTATTGCCTTCACACTAGCTTGGTTTTGCTTCAAAACCAAATCCATGCTCGTACGGAGTTGAGCAAGTTGCTCCATAATCTCTTCATTCAATTTTGCTTGCTCACTGTTTGTGGTAACCGCACAAGAACTCTTTAAATTACCATGCTCACTCTGACCCCATGCTTTGTTGGTCTTCACCACTTGCTCTATTCATTCAGCCACTAGCTCAAACGGTTGATCAAGAAAAATACCTCTCATGATCGTGTTGGCACAAGCTTTGCTATTATCGTCAAGTGCTCTATGGAAGATCTCGACCAAAGATCATCAATAATTTTGTGATCAGGGACCAGCCTCAAGCATTTGTTGAATTGCTCCCATGTAGTGCTAAGAGAGTGTCCAGGCAATTGCTCGAAGTTATTAATTTGGTCCTTAAGCTTCAACTTCTTTGACCTTGGGAAATATCTTTCTAGGAACACCTTCTGCAGCTCACCCAACTTATGATGGTACCCGGAGGAAGTTCAGACAACCATATAGTTGCATTGCCAGTCAGTGACAATAGGAACACCCTCAGTCCAACAACATCAAATAGAAATATTTTGTGTCCCTATGACATTTTTGTACACGAAGACGACATTTTGGAGATGACGGTGGGGATCCTCTGACGGTAACCCTGTTAATAGGCCATGATACTGGAGCATCTGGAGCAATCCACTTGATAGCGTGAACTTAGCATCTGTAGATATGGGGGGCAGTACTATAGAACCGGTAACATCCATCGCCACAGAGTTTAATTGATACTGATTCCTGCCGTAAGTATTTGCAATGAAATGACTAAGCTGTGAACGATTAACCCTTGGTGGTGGATTCTCCTCTCTTCTTAAGTCTTCCTAATTCACAAGCATATCCTCCTCAACCTCAATGTCCTCATTCACTCGAGCCATCCTTCTTGGTAGTCAATGGATCTCCAAATTTAGTGGAGCTAAGGGATTGCCTTGGATCCTTGTGTTGGGTATACAACCCAATACACCCTGTAAAAGAAATCAAACAACAAAAACAAAACAAACGTAAAGTACAAAAGACTGTAGAAATCAATACTAGAACTAACTAATAGTGAATTCAAGTCAAACCTACCTGTATTCCCCGGCAACGGTGCCATGATTTTTGATGATGGTCACGCTCCAATTAGAAAGCTGTCGCTATCAGCAATTAACATAACTGAGGTTAGGGTCGAATCCACAGGGAATACAGGGCTTGACTATAAGATTTCACTACTAATAATTCCTAGTATCTACAACTACAATCTCTAGATTGGGGGGGGGGGTTTGTTGTGATTCAAAGAATAACTTAAAATGAACACTAATTAAAATTCGGGAAAACACTCAATTTTAGGGGTAACTTGGGGATTGTGTTCCCCATAGCTCGTTGACTCATTTACCCTAGGTAACATAATTTTGATCGGTGAATTGCATGTAGGATGGTAACTTAGGTTCTTCCAGCCCTCTTGTGAAGGTGAAGGTCAAATTTCACCATGGCTCTTGGTCGGCCACCTTGGTGTGCCAACTAACCGTTACCTATTGTGCTAGTCAACCTCCCCTTGATTAGATTTTGTCAATTAGAAGGGAAAACATCAACCGAATCCTATCATATACTTCCCTTTTCCTATTCGTCACTACCTTGGTCGGGTCGTGATAGTAGGCAGGGTTTGGTGTTGGCCACCACAAAACAACATTAATCATGAAGGGAAATAAACAATACATATAAAACCCCAATCATAGATATGCACAAAATCTAGGTCATCTCAAGTCAACTACCCATGGTTCGCACAACCCCAAGTTGTGGGTGTTTAGCTTCTCATGGCTAAATAAAACACACAAAAATGCACATAATAGTCATAGTTGAGAGTTTCACCATTAACAATGGAGAAGATAAGCACTATAAGTTGCAAACCCACAATCTTGATTGATCAACAATGAGTACAAAGTAAGATTTGCAATCCCTCAAATGAGTTTCCCAAAGAAAACTATAATTTACTCTCAAAATCTAAGAAAAGCTTCAAAATGAATTTGAGAAATGTCTAATGTTCGAACGCCCCTTCAAAAACCTATCTTAAACTATTTATAGTATTTACAAAACAACACTTGGAATTATGCAGAAAAGACATCTGACATCTGATAAATTTCGCAGTTACAACTCGTTGGTTAGCCTATGAGTCATAGTCGGGGTCTCGTATCAGGTTCTTGGCATCTTGAACATAACTGGTATGACCCTTAGGTAGGAGTTGTTACTCGATCTACGACTCGTATATTGGTCTTGTAGTCTTGGTCTTCAGTTTTTGGTCCAACATTTTGGCTCTCTGATTCTTGCGTCCACCTATACAAGTCGTAGTGTCTCTTACAACTCGTAGGCTGGGCTCGTAGGGGTGACCTTCAGCTGGCAGACTTCTGATTTTTAGTCTTTGATTCCTGCTACAACACAACCTACAACTCGTAGCATGAGCTACGACTCGTAGGAGGATTCGTATCGCCTATGCTTCAACAAATCTGCAACTTTTCTTCAAAATAATGGCAACCTAACTTTTTTGCAAGGTTAATACAAAACACATCAAAACTAAATAATTGCTTTAAGAACAAACAAAATCCCTTGTTTCAGGCGTCAAATGTGTTGTAATTTGACAACACATCAGTTTTAACCACCTTCATTGTCTCAAGTTGAGATCTTTTTGAGTGAACACATATTGGAGACTCTTATGATCGGTGAACATATCAACATACACTCCATACAAATAATGATGCCAAATTTTCAAAGCAAATATCACGGTGGCCAATTCAAGATCATGAATAGGATAATTCTTTTCTTGCACCATGAGTTGTTTAGAAGCATAGGCTATCACCTTACCATTTTGCATCAAAACGCTACCCAAACCAATTTGTGAGGCATCACAATACACAACAAACCCTTCCAACCCTTCTGGTAGAGATAAGATTGGAGCAGAGACAAGCTTATCCTTCAAAGTTTGGAAAATCGTTCAACACTCATCAGTCCACACAAATTTAGCCTTCTTTTGGGTCAACTTAGTCATAGAGGAAGCAATAGAAGAGAACCCATTCACAAATCTCCGGTGGTAACCTGCTAAGCCCAAGAAGCTTCCAATATCCGACAGGGTTAAAAGTCTAGGCCAATTTCTAATCACCTCAGTTTTCTTAGGATCCACCTTAATACCATCCCCGGACACCACATGACCAAGAAAGGCAACCTCTTGCAAACAAACCTCACATTTCTCATACATAGCATACAACTTCTCTTCGCTCAATTTTTGTAGCACTACCCTCAAAAGAGCCACATGCTCCTCCTCAATATGACAACAGATCAAGATATCATCAATGAAAATCAAAACAAATAAATCAAGGTAGGGTTTAAAGTCCCTATTCATAAGATCCATGAAGATAGACGGTGCATTCGTCAATCGAAAAGACATAAACACAAACTCATAATGCCCATATCTAGTCCGGAAGGCTATTTTGGGAATATCACACTCCCTCACTTTCACTTGATGATACCCAGGCCGAAGATCAATCTTAGAGAAGTAACTAGCTCCTTAAAGTTCGTCAAAAAGAACATCAATCCTTGGGAGAGGATACTAATTCTTTATGGTGACCCTATTAATTTACTAGTAGTCAATGCTATATTCTAAGAGTACCATCCTTCTTCTTCACAAATAACACCGGTGCACTCCAAGGTGATTGCCTAGGCCTAATAAAACCCTTTTCCAAAAAAATCTCTCAATTACTCCTTCAGCTCCTTTAACTCCACCAAGGCCATACAGTAAGGGGGAATAGAAATGGATTGAGTATTAGGAAGGAGGTTTATACCAAAGTCTATCTCCCTTTCGGGAGGAACACCAGAAAGGTCATTTGGAAAGACATCAAGAAATTCATTAACCACCGGAACTAGCTCTATAGGAAGGACTTTGGGGTTAACATCCTTAACCCTCACAAGATAATAGAGATACCCCTTAGAGATCAACTTTTGGGCTTTAATGCATGAGATAAACCTACCTTTGGCCACCACATCATGACTCTCCCACTCAAATTTGACCCTATGGGTTCTACAATCAATAGAGGCATAATATGCAAGAAATCAATCCATCTGAAGAATGACATTGTCATGACCCAAGCCTAGGGCCTAGTCGTGACACGACGAATGGGGAACCCGAAGAAACCCCAAACAAGCCTCTTAACTTATCTTACACATCATTGGTTGCAGAACCATTTAGAAATAAGGGCAAAGGGACTAAGGGAAAGCTTGCATATCATAAACATCAGGAGACAGGAGAGTCAAGGCTCATAGCATGGGTACATAATATGTCCAACAACACCTCTACTACATAGATAGAGCGGGGGCCAAGATAAAGTAACCGGGTACACCCTCATAGTCAAAGTAAACAATAAAGAAGTTCATCTCAATACATAACAAGAGAAACATAGACTAACATCCCCGGAATGGAGGACTCACCAACTAGCTTGAGTGTACCGTACTAGCCATGTGGAGAAGGAAGATGATCAAACTGTGCTCCGGTACCTACATG
>JAPFFP010029356.1:0-15785 GCA_026153255.1 Solanum medicagineum | reverse complement strand
AAATGACCATGTAATTTAGAGATGAAATCATGCAAGAAAATCTACTGTAAAACTATTAATCAACACCTTGCAACACCCCCAAGGCATTCACATCAAAACCCCTCATCAAATCCAACATTAGATCCAAGATCTAGAGCTCAAAACATGCTAAAACAATCATACTTTCATGAACTACAATTACTTTGCAGTAAATTTCTTAATATACAAGACCCACATGTAAAATCAACATTAAATCATGCAATATTAGTAAAAAGGAGGCTAAGGCACCATGGGTGGAAGGACCCAATGGTTCAACACCACATACCTTGACTTTAGAGAACCCTTGAAGAAGATTAGAAATGGAGACTTGAATCTTGAATGAGATCCTTGATGAAATCCTTAAGATAAGTTTTGAGTTTGGGACTTGAATTTAGGCTAAAATATGAGTCTTAAGTGTTTGAGTAAGTATTGGGAAATGTTTAGGGTGATATGAGGGTGAACTAAGGCTAAGTATAGGTAAAAACATGTACAGGAACCCTTGGGCCCAAGACTTGAAAGTCTTGGACCGAAATAAAAAAACCACGACCAAAATAACACTGATCCGCGTCATGGAGGCGATGCGGATTACTCACTGGTAATCTGCATTTCTGCACAAACAAGATTTACGAAAACGAGCATAAATTCTTTATTCGAACTTCTAATGAGGTGAAACCAAGTGCGTTGGAAAGCTAATTCAAAGAGCTTTAAGTTGGTAGGTCGTAGAACACCGAATTCTTTATGTGCTAAGAAATATGCCTCTTCAAAGTTGACCCTCGTAAATTGCATTTTTTGCGATTTTTGGATTTTGATTCGGTTGCTCTAAAATTTGTGTTAGACCCATTCCCTACTCAATTTGACACCCTGAACAAGAATATGAAGTTGGATTTTAGAAATAACGAATGGACTTTTAGATATATCAAAATTACGATTCCGGGCACTTCCAAGGCACATTTTCGAGTACTTTTTGGGGTCGTTTTAATATCTCTCCCTTGGGGACATTCGTCCCTGAATGTCAACGAAATGTACAAGAGAAGAATAATCATAAGGAGATCATCCCCAACAAGAATGCGAAATACACTTTAAAACACCATTTTCAAAATCCTAACATAGGTGTAAAATCATCATAAATTTGTCAACTTAAACATGAATGCATATGAATGACATAGGGGCTGAAACATGAGGCTTGGAATCATAAAAAGGGGCTTAATGTTTCTTGAATAGAATGAAAGAAATATGCGTATTGCTTTTCCATGCCCACATCGGCTTCCCGAGAGACACAAACGAATAGGAAACTCTTCCAAAGGGGCTTTGAAGAACACTACATCATTATCAATCAACTTATCCTCTCATCAATCCAACACCCCCATCGGGACCTTCTCTTAAGCCAACTTACCCTCCAAAACACCCACAACCTCAAAGAGCTCTATAACACTAGAGTCACCAATACGTCCCCTCAACATAGAAGCATGAAGAACCAGACGAACCATATCTACACCCAAAGGCAATCCCCAAACTTTATGCAATCTTTACCAACCTCCCTCTACACTTTGTAAGGACTCACAAACCATAAACTTGACTCCCTCCTTACCAAAACAAACCTTACTTCTCATGAGTAAAACTTCTGAATTGACCCAACAAGTCTATTTCTTGCACTTTAAGCCCTCCAACCGGGAATATACAACGCCTACTATAAGGGCTTGTTATACTCATGAACCTAGGTAATTCCAACCCTTATGCAACCTCTCCTATTTCTCCTCCAAACCCTTTAAGGTCCCACCAACCTTAATCGGATTGCCTACCTTAAACACATCTAATCCACTTGGTACCATGGACCACCACCTCCCCCTTGGGAGAAAACCTCCACTCTACCGTTTTTCCACCCAAAGCTTCCAACTCTAATAAGGCAGAATCAAGGCCTTGCCTGATCTAGACCTCGTCAACCAAAGAAGATTTGGAACCACCAAAACACCATACTACTATTCTCAACTTCCCTCAACCTAACTTCCAATCTAGCCAATCGAGGGGCCCCACTAGTCACCTCCTTATCACCATCACCACAATGCTAGGCTACCCATAGGCACCCTACTTCGAGCGTCAACCACATCACTAGCCTCAACGGGGAACTTAATGCATACTCATATCATAATTGTTAAGGAGCTCTAACCACTTTCTCGTTACCCGCAACATACAGCTATCATAATTAACACATAACCTTTCATATCTCAAGAGTTGCAATGCTACCCCCAAATGATTCAGAAGCTCTAAGCAAATCAATACCTTGACACTAGAGACTACCACAAACATACCAACGTAGGGTTCTATGTCCCTATTCATGAGCCCCAATAGACACAACCGATGCATAAGCCAACAAAACAACTCCACTAATATTCAAAATGATCAGTCCTAGCTCAAAAGGACACTTAGGGATATTGTCTACCCTTCTCCACACTCGATAACAAAACACGAACCTCCAAATCAACCTTAGAGAAGTGACTAACTCATTGTAATTGACCAAATAGATCGACCATCCTTAGCCATCATATTACAACCTTACGGGTTCTACACTCATTGGAGGCATACTATGTAAGTAGTCCAACTACCCCAAAACCTTCAACCCATTAAATTAAGCCGTTATCCCACAACAATACTTATAATATGCATGTACGTACATTCAAAGAGGCAATAGTCATTTTTCCAAATCATTTCAATGCACAATTGGGCTTAAAAGCCAAATACCATTTATAATAATTTATACTTAGGTTCAAATGCCAAAATCATAATTTCATAGTCATAATACTCATGCATAGGAATAGCTCATTCATATACAAAATGATGCAAGCACCCAAAATGCTTAAAGAGCCACAATCAAAGACATATATGTGATCACAATATTGTCATAACCAACCTTTTATCAAAATCATACCATAAAACGAAATTGGGCTTACCCATAACATAATTTTTCAAAATAATCCATGTACATGAATGCATATGCTATGAACAATGAGGAAATGACATGGGTAATTAAGACTCCATTTAAAAATCAACATTTATAATATGAAGTTGAAGTGAAAACATAATTAATTCCATGTTTAAATCCATAGTGTAATCTCTCATGCATAAATAATTTCAAAAGGGGCACATGCATACTTATAACTTCATAAACCCAAAGTAAATCCTCATATAACAGTTTAAATCACATTAAAATCATCAAACAAACACTACCCATGCATCAATAGAATTTAAGGAATCATAATATTCAAATTCCAAATTAAAATAAGTAAAATCCATGTAGGTTTTCTTGAAAATAATTTTGGGTCTCCTTGATTGGAAGGGATCAATGATCAACCCTCATACACATGAATCCTACTAGCACCAAGGAATAACATAAGAAATAGCAACTCTCGGACCTATCAAATTAGCCTACTCAAAACGTCAGTCACAACATAGCCTTACTTAGGGTCAACTAAGTCATGGGAGCAATAATGGAAGAGAACATACTCACAATCTCCGGAAACAATCCGCTAAACTCAAGAAGATCCTTAACACCCAAGGGAGTCAAGGTCTAGTCTAATAGCTAATCACCTTCATCTTACTAGGGTCCACTTTAATACTATCACGTGGCACCACACAACCTAGGAAGGCAACTTCTTACAACCATAATTCCCATTTCTCCTACTAGCACCCAACCTTCTTCCTGAAACTGGTAGCACTACCCTAAATGACTCACAAGCACTATCTCCTTAGGGAACGAACCATATTATCATCACCAAAACCATGATAAACCTATTAGAGTGAGGACCAAAAATCTTACTCATGAGACTTATAGGCAAACCTGGTGTACTAGTCAAACCCAAGGACACTACCCTCAAATTCAAAATATCAGAAAGGATAATCAAAGCCTCATCTACCACCACCAACAATTCTATAGACAAAACAACTTAGGTTCAAAGATAGACCTACCTCCTTTGCTACCACTTGACACCCTCCCACTCAAAGACGGGTTTATTAGGGAATCAGATTCTAACTCTATGGGTCCCACTATCCATGGAGACATAACATGTATACAACTATTCCACTCCAAACACAATGTCAAAATCCACCATATCAAATCCAACAAGCCACAAAGCAAGACCTAATGCAATAAAAACCCGGATCAACACCTATGAACTTTCTAGCAATAATATACATAAGAAAGAGAATAGACACCAAAGATCCACACAACCACTTGGGCACACAAGAAGCCCCACCATTAACTAAGAGAATAGAGAAGAAATAGTACAACTCGGATCCATCAAAATCAAAACCTTCTACTTACCTTCCTTCACCTTCCTCCTTGAAGTGTCATGATCAGCTAAAAGAGCAAAGAACATTCATTAGAGGGGAAAGGCCTATCTCACTTCTAAAGCATGACATAGACCATGGAGAAGGGAAACATTTCCTAAAAAGTCTCATAGCCTCCTACTCATAGTTGTGGTGCACAACACAACCATGAATAAGACTCTAATCGACACAATGTGTTGGACTCCGAGGATCTATCATCCTAGTGCTCTGATACCATCTTTTTCACGACCCAAGCCTAGACCCTCGATGCGACCGGCGAATGGGAAACCCGAAGGACCCCAAACAAGCCTCATAGCATATCATTACATATCCTTAGTCATGGAAGCAATGTAAAACAACATAAAAAACATAAACAAGGAGAATTGGGACTAAGAGAGAGAGAGATTTATACTTAAATAGCTTGAATATCATAAGTGAGTCAAAGCTCAAGCATAATACATAACGTGTTCAACAACACCTCTACTGTATAGATAAAAGCCGAGGCCAAGAGAAGCAACCAGGCTCACCCACATAGTTGATACATACATAAAAGAAAGATAGTCCTAGAACGTAGTATAAGAGAATAGTTATTGTCCCTGGAATGGAGGACTCAACAAAGGCTAACTTGAACAATCCGTCTAGCCACAAGAAGAATCAATAGGAGCTCCGGTTCTTACATAGTAACATCATGTAGGCATAAAGAATACGTTATTATGTTTGAATGTACTAAGTATGTGGGATGCAACAATAGATAGGCTTCATAATCAGAATGCAATAATTGACAATAGGCATAGTATAGCAAAATGGCATATATGTTAAATACATAAGTAAAACATGCTTGGATAACTCATGCTCATATAGGATATCATTTTTGTAGAATAGACTAAGCTATATTTCTAAGGTATAAACCTCGTGGGGTTAGTGAGGATGTCGCCCCATCACTTAGGTAGATGATTACTAACCCTTATCTCGGTTGGTGATAATGCCGCCCCATCACCTAGATGGATGAGTATGAACTCTCATCTTGGTTGATGAGTATAAACCCCTATCTAGGTTAGTGATGATGTCGCCCCATCACTCGGTGGAGAAGTACGAACCCTTCCCTCGGTTATCCGGGCTCTTGTCCCCCTGGATCGGGCATGATCTAATAGAATACTTTATATAGGATTTATCATAAGCTCTAATGCAATACTTCATATAGGAAAAATCATATACATAATCTCATTTCATCATCATATCATTAATCATATCATATCTCATGCTTTGCACCTTCAATTCCTCAAGAAACCATAACCGAACATTTTATCAAATACCTTGGGGGTGTGTAATGGGGGAAAAATACAATGCAATTAGAGACGAAATCATGCAAAAAAATTTGTTTTAAAACTATCAATCAACACCTTGCAACACCCCCAGGATATTCACATCAAAATGCCTCATCAAATCCAATATTAGATCCAAGATCTAGACCTCAAAACATGCTAAAACAACCATACTTTCATGAACTAAAATCATTGTGCAGTAAATTTCTTAATATATAAGACTCACATGTAAAATCAACTTTAAATCATGTAATATTAGTAAAAAGGAGGCTTAGGCACCATGGGTGGAAGGACCCAATGGCTTAACACCACATACTTTGACTTTGGAGAACCCTTGAATAAGATTGGAAATGGAGACTTGAAGCTTGAATGAGATCCTTGATGAAATCCTTAAGATAGGTCTTGAGTTTAGGACTTGAATTTAGGGTGAAATATGAGTCTAGGTGTTTGAGTGAGTATTGGGGAATGTTTAGGGTAATATGAGGGTGAAATAAGGCTAAGTATAGGTAAAAACATGTATGGGAACCCTTGGGCCATAGAATTGAAAGCTTGGACTGAAATAAAAAAACATGACAAAAATAACACTGGTCCACTTCGCAGAGGTGACGCGGATTACTCACTGGAAATCTGCATTTTTGCACAAACAAGTTCTATGAAAATAGGCATAAATTCTTCATCTGAACTCTGAATGAGGTGAAACTAAGTGCGTTGGAAAGCTAATTCAAACATCTTTAAGTTGGTAGGTCATGGACATCCAATTCTTTGTGTGCTAAAAGATATACCCCTTCAAAGTTGACCCTCCTAAATTTCATTTTTTTGTGATTTTTGGATTTTGATACAATTGCTCTAAAATTCGGGTTAGACCCATTTCCCACTCAATTTGATCCCCTGAACGAGAATATATAGTTGGATTTTTGAAATAACAATTGAATTTTTAGATATATGAAAATTATTATTCCGGGTACTTTCGAGGCACATTTTCGAACACTTTTTGGGGTCTTTTCACCTTCTTTATAATTGAGTTTTTCATAGTCTTATATTATGCTATAGACGTTGATGAATAGTCTTGTGGCCCATGGCCTATATTTCTGATGTAGATGTGACAAGATAGAGTTGCCCACTGCTCTGTGATTGTTGATTCTTATGTCTTTTGTTGATCCATTGACTAAAGGAATGTAATGAGGCTAGGTGGTTCGCTTGGGGACTAGCAATAGTCTCTGGGTGTCAGTTACGCCCACCATACCCTCTGAGGGCATGACAAACTTGGTATCATAGCATAGAGTTCAAGTGTCCTAGGGAGTCTATGAAGCTGTCTAGTACAGTCTTATTTATGGGTGTGTTGTGCACCTCACTTCGTAAGCAGAAGGCTATAGGACATTAGGAAGTGTTACCCTTCTTCTATGATCTGAGTTCGTGCGATAGAGTTTAAATCTATGAAAACTTTGTTCTAATTCGTGCGTTAGACGTTTGCAGAATATGCCTTTAAAACAAATTGCTACTCAGAGAGATACCTCAGCCCTAACTGCTGAGAATTCCCAACCAGAGGTCCCTACTCCGACAGGGACAAGGAGAAAGGGTGAACCTGCAAGGACTGCTAAGGTCCCACAAGCGCCCCCTACACAGCCACAGCCAGCCCCCACCTCAGAGGCAGAGTTCTTGGGAGCCATTACTATGCTTACTTAGCTTGTGGCCTCCCAGAGTAATAGTCAAGGTCCTCAGGCCCCTAGTTCCATATCACAAAAGTCCACAGCTGCAACCACGCTCAGAGACTTTTTACGGATGAACCCACCAGTGTATATAGGGTCAAAGGTGGAGGAGGACTTGCAGAATTCATCAATGAGATGTGTAAGGTCTTGAGAGCCATGTATGCTAAAGAAATTGAAGGAGTTGAGCTTGCCTTCTACCAGTTGAAAGATGTTGCAAATGTCTAGCACAACTAATGGGAGGACAATAAAGGTGAATATGCCGAGACTGCAGAGTGTGATGAGTTTGAGGCTACTTTCATTGACCACTTCTTTCCCCAAGAGTTGAGGGAGGCTAAGGTTGATGAGTTTGTGAACTTAAAACAAGAGGGGATGACCGTTAAGGAGTACAATCTCAAGTTTATTAAGTTGTCCAGATATGCTCCTGAGATGGTCCAAGACATGAGGGAAAGGATGAGAAAGTTTGTGTCTGGTTTAGGTAGGTATGTGAAGAAGGAATGCAAAGCGGCGTTGTTGATCCCAGGTATGGACATATTGTCTATGCCGAACAAATTGAGGAAGACAAAAAGAGAGATAGAGAAGAGCAGATAAGCAAGAAAGTAAAATCAGCAGGGCATGAGCCTAGCTAGTCGAGACAGAATAAGGGTGATAAATCTTACTTTCAGAAGAGGTCTTCTCACTATGCACCCTCTGCAGCGAGCGCACCTATCCAACAAAAACAGGTATGATCCAAAGTCTAATGGTTACCAGAATTTCAGGGCCCAGGGTTCTCAGTCTCAAGCTAGTGTGACCCATGGTACAAAGGGGAAGCCACCTTGTGACAAGTGTGGTAAACTCTATCTAGGTGAGTGCCGCGTGGACAAAGATGTTTGTTACTCAGGCAGATTGGTCACTTCTAGTATGAGTGCCCGAAGAGAAAATGAGGTGAAGGAAGCAATAAAACACAGTCCTCGGTAGCACCCCCAGCTGGCAGTCATCAGAGGGGTACTACCACGGGTACAGGAGGCGGGACAAACTGTCTTTATGCCATGGGAAATCATCAGAATTAAGAGGTAGCACCAGATGTTTTTACGGGTATGCTTTGAGTCTTTACTTTTGATTGTTATGCATTGCCTGACCGGGGTGCCACTCTATATTTTGCAACTCTCTATGTGGCCAGTAGATTTGGGATCCTTCCAGAGTGTTTGCTTGAACCCTTTTCTATTTTCGCTCCTACTGGTGAATTTATCTTAGCTGAGAGGTTTACAAAGATTGTGTAGTATCTATTTGTCATAACGATACATTAGCTTACTTGGTAGAATTGGAGATGGTTGACTTTGATGTGATCCTTGGCATGGATTGGCTTTACGCCTTTTATGTGTCCGTTTATTGTATGGCCCGGATTGTTAAGTTTCAATTCCCTAATGAACCTGTCTTAGAGTGGAAAGGGAGTTTTGTTGCACCTATGGGCAAATTTATCTCCTATCTTAGAGCCAGAAAGCTAATCTTTAAAGGGTGTATCTACCACCTTGTGCAGATTAAGTCTGATGATATAGAGTACCCTACTATAGAATCGGTCTCGATTGTAAATGAGTTCCCTGAAGCTTTCCTGAGGATCTGCCTGGAGTCCCTCCTGATAGGGAGATTGACTTTGGGATCGATGTTCTCCCCGATACTCAACCTCTCTTGATTCCACCTTATAGTATAGCCCTCGCTAAATTGAAAGAATTGAATGAACAATTAAAAGACTAGTTAGAGAAGAGTTTCATAAGGCTTAGTGTTTATCCTTAGGGTGCTCCTGTCCTATTCGTGCATAAGAAAGATGGATCTTATAGGATGTGTATAAACTAACGGCAACTGAACAAGGTCACAATAAAGAATAAGTATGCTCTCCCCAGGATAGATGCTCTGTTTAACTAACTTCAGGGTGCCTTTTGCTTCTCAAAGATAGACCTCAGATCGGGTTACCATCAGTTGAAGGTGAGAGTGTGATATTCCAAAAACATCCATCAGGACAAGGTATGGCCATCTTGAGTTCCTAGTCATGTCCTTTGGGTTGACCAATACACCTATAGTGTTCATGGACTTTATGAACAGAGTATTCAGACCGTATCTATACATGTTCATGATTGTATTTATTGATGATATCCTGTTATATTTTAAGGATGAAAAGGAGCATGTCAATTATCTTAGGATGGTTTTACAAACTTTCAAAGACCATGAATTGTATGCAAAGTTTTTGAATTGTACATTTTGGCTCAAGTCAGTGGCCTTCCTAGGTCATGTTGTCTTGGGCGATGGTATTCGAGTGGATGCCCAGAAGATTGAAGTGGTTAAGAACTAGTCCAGACCGACCTCAACCACTGATATAAGGAGTTTCTTGGGGTTGGCAGGCTACTACAGTGGATTTGTTGAGGGGTTTTCTTCCTTGTCTGCACCATTAAACAAGCTAACTCAGAAAAAGGTCAAGTTTCAATGGTTCAATGAATGTGAGAACAGTTTACAACATTTGAAGATTAGATTGACTACAATGCCAGTCTTGACTTAGCCCGATGGGACGGGAGACTTTGTGATATATTGTGATGCATCCAGAGTTGGACTGGGTTGTGTGCTGATTCATAGAGGGAAGGTGATAGCATATGCTTCCAGATAACTTAATATTCATGAGAAGAACTATCCGACTCATGATCTCGAATTGGCAGCAGTGGTGTTCGCGCTTAAAATATGGCGCCACTACTTATATACGTCTTTAGTTAAAAGGAGCTCAACCTGCGCCAAAGGAGATGGATGGAGTTGCTCGAGGATTATGACATGAGCATTCTCTACCACCCAGGTAAGGCTAACATTATTGCTAATGCTCTTAGCAGGTTGTCTATGGGTACCACTGCCCAGGTGGAGGAAGCGAAGAAAGAGTTGGCTAAGGAAGTGCACAGATTAGCCCGACTGGAATTACAACTTTAGGAGAATAATGAAGGCAGGGTCAACATTCAGAATGAGGTTGCGTCATCTTTAGTGTAAGAGGTGAAGGAAAAGCAAGACCGAGACCTTGTCTTGTTTCAATTGAAAGAAGCTGTTCACAAGCAAAAAGTGATGGTTTTCTCCAAAAGGGAAGATGAGGTGTTGAGATACCAGGGTAGATTTTGTGTGCCCGATAGTGATGGTGTTCGAGTGAGAATCATGGCAGAAGCTCGCAGCTCCTGATATGCTATTCATCCTGGCTCCACCAAGATGTACCACAACTTGAGAGAAATCTACTGGTGGAACGGAATGAAGAAGGACATTGCTGAATTTGTCTCTAAGTGCCCCAATTGTCAACAGGTCAAGGTTGAACATCAGAGGTCGTGTGGGTTAGCTCAGAACTTTGAAATTTCAGAGTGGAAATGGGAGATGATCAACATGGATTTCGTTGCTGGTTTGCCCCGGTCCCGAAAGCAACATGATTCGATATGGGTAATCATGGATAGGATGACCAAATCCGCTCACTTCTTGGCAGTCAAGACCATTAACACTGCAGAAGAGTATGTTAAGTTCTACATTCGTGAGATTGTAAGGTTGCATGAAGTTCCCTTATCTATCATCTCGGACAGAGGTGATCAATTCACCTCCCAATTATGGAGGATCTTTTCAGAAGGAATTGGGTACCAAAGTGAATCTGAGTACAGCTTTCCATCCCCTAGACTGATGGACAGGAAGAGCGCACTGTTAACGCCCAATTTGATTGACCTATGACATACTTTAAAGTATCATTTAATTAAAATAGGTATTTTTTAGACTCTTAGATAAATAATTTATATTCAATTTTATCCAAATATTTGTACATTTTAATATTTTTTTAAGAAAAAAATTGTTTATATAATATTATTATTTTTTGTGTTATAATTATTATCATTTAGTAGTAGTATTAAAAAAAAGTAATGTTCATTTCTTTAATTAGGTATTATTAGTATTTTTTTATTACGTATTATTAGTATTATTATTTACTTTATTTGTTTATTTATTATTTTGATTAGTGTTAATAGCTTACTCATTAATTTTACATTTTAAATGCATTGTATTTTAATATATTGCTTTATTAATTTTTAATTTAAAGTAATAATTTTAATACGGTGAAATATTTTTAGATAGCACTTTTAATATATAATTATATATTTTTTCCTTACATAAAGATTATTATTTAAAATATTGTGTATATTCTTTTATATTTTTACTTTTATTTTTGTTTGTGTGCATATTATTATCACACTCGATTCAATTTCACCCCAACTTGTTTAATTTACAATCCTTTTGATCCAATTTATTTCAAAACTACCCAATTTTTTCCATCATTCTTTCAATTTTAGCATAATTTAACCAATTTGTGGTCTAGTTTTAAATTTTGTTGAATCGTATACATAATATGATAGGTTGGTTTTTATTTTCAAATTCAATTTCAATTGTCTCATAGTCCAATTTGACCCATTTTATAAAGACTTGATCATAGCCATTCAATCATTTTTTGATCCGAAGGTCCAAATTAACTCCACTTATATTTTTATTTCCAAAATAAGCCACACCCCCAAACCCTTATAACTCTCCATCCTTCTTCTCTTTCAAGAGAAAAAAACCTAGCCGCCCCTCACTCTATTTTGCTCTCCTCTCCTCTCCTCCATTTTTACTACCATAAGACCACTCCTATGGCAGCCCGAAACACCTCTAAAACCATCACCCTCACAACCCCATTTCCACCACCAAATAACCACCAAACCCGTTGGAAAACCTTCCACAAACCCACCTGAAAAATTAGTCAGTTAAACCACCCAATAAAGCCCAAAATTAGTCCGAAGACCCACAAAAAAGGACCCCAAAATGCAGCACGAAATACCCGCCATAAACACCCCAAATGAGTGGCCAAAGCCACACCAAAATCGACCCCAAAGCCCCCCGTTTCAGTCCCAAAACAATTACAAAAATGCAACCCCCAAAACCTCAATTTTTAGCCTCCAAATCACCTGCATTACTCCACCAACGAACAATAACAACAATGGTCCAATCATAGCTTTGGCGAGCAACAAGCAAAAGCATCAAATTTCAAGTCTGGTAAGGTAAGATCACTTCTTATCTTGAAACTCAACATGAACGGGAATCGATATGACTTGCATAGGATTAGGCTATGAGCATGACACTCATACACCAGACAGGAACGAAATATCACTTTAACTGAAGCATAAGGACTATATGAGATAGAAAAGGATTGATATCTCATCTTGATCAGCCCATCTCTATCGAAAACTCAAGATCTACTTAGTTTCATCACCTCATCATCTCCCCCTTAGCTCTAAGGTCTCTCTCTAAGTTTGCGAATCAATTCACCTTTCTAAGTTATTCATACATATCTCCACATGTCAGGGAATCACTATCCACAACAATATCTTAAACTCTTTTGTTATACTATAGTCGCGTATATATAAAATAGCCTCTAAGACTCTCTTCGAAAATACCACTCTTAGCTTCCTCCTGTCTCTATGGAAATCTTCCTATATTTGCTACTCCTATTGGCGTACATAACCACTTTACACAACTTTTATAATCTAACCTCTTTTTTTTTTACCTGCAAACACTCAACTTTGGTGCTCCTATAAACTCATTTGTATAAGACTTAGACTATTATGGAGAACTCCTCATCATCTATCCATAAGCCCCGGTTGACTCATTTACTAGGGATGAAAAAGAATGCTTACATCAACCTACTCCACGTTGACAACTCAAAAATATTGTCTAAAGTCTTATAGCAGTCATAACTTAGAGCTTCACATATCTTTACACAATCATAGGTACACATCTCAAGTCTCTTCTTGTATATTGAGCTATCCTTGTTTCCTGAGTCTTACCTAAAGGGCACTTGTACCCTACCCATAGCATCACTTTCCTTACAATTTAGCATCTTCATACACTATGGCAAGCCTCGTAGAGAAAATCTCCAACTAAGACTATCACTCTCACGATACTATCTCCTCTTTCACATTACTTCTAAAAGAATTCAAGTTTAAGGTCTAGTACTAACAGGTGCATTTATCACATACCTCTCTAACATCGCACCAACTTACAACTACTAGGTAAAAGTTATAAATATAGGCTTACTAAAATGTCATACTGAATACTCAATCAGCACATCCCCTCTTCATAACTCAAGTACCACTCACCCATTCACTATACTTCCTCATCTGGCTAAACTCCTAACTCTGTGAATATCATGGGGCTCTCACTTCAGAATCATAAGCCTAGTTTATATCTATCACATTGAAAGCACTATGTTCCACTATTTAATATCTATACTTCATCCTCAATGTTATGATTACTAATAAATATCAACATAAACCTCCTGCTAGTTTTGAGCATATTCTAACATATTCTGACAATAACTCTTTCTCTATACCTCATCATGAAAGTCAAAGGGTACTTAATACTCTTTTATCAAAACTTATGGCAATCGAGTCGTCACCTTTTTACTTACCTAATAGACACGTACCTCTAGTCACAAACCTCGATCAGCCATCACTGTTGCTATCTCGTCCCTTCTTTCCATCATCATCTTTCTAACTCAGGAATGATTTGATTCCACTTAGGGTTTATGAGACCTCACATATCACTCTTAAGTGGTGACATTAAACACTTTAGAGACATAAGTATCTCTCTCATGGGTAACATTCGAAGTAAGTTTTGAAAAAGAGGGTCCGGGTACATCTAGAGCTAACTCAAATGCACGATTCATATAAGTAATAGTGCACTCTTTCTAGTCAACAAACTTAGCACATAAGTTGGCTTCTCTCAAGCCCGGTGCAATATCTTTACCACTTAACTACTCATCACATAGGAACTCATCGATAAGGGTCTAAATATTACTGTCTCTATCACCTTGTGGACGAGGCATAATTGAAGGGTTTAGAGCAATGCACGAATTATCGTAGATTTCTCAGGAATTAGCTCTATCGCACGATTCAGAATCTGAAAGAAGAGAAACTTTTTCTAAATGTCAATAGTCCCTCATTTATAGAAGTGGGCTCTCAAAACCACAAATTAGATCCTACAGACACGGCTTCATAGACATCCTAGGACACTTGAACTCTGTGCTCTCATACCAAGTTTATAGGCCCCGAGCCAACACCCTGGACATGGACGGCACTCAGAAACCATTGCTGGTTCCCAAGCAAACCACTTGGCTCAAATCACTTATTCAAGCGGAAGATTTAATAAAACAAAAGAAAGTACTTAAGTGGGCATGCAAATTCTCATGTAAAATAATTTTATATCTTGTATTAAAATAACTCAATACTTCAATTGAAATAAATAATGATAGTTTTTCAAAATTGATTCTGAAAGTAAGACAGATTCTACTATTCTCTATCTAACTCAATCTATGAAGCATCTATCAACTCATAAGAAGGTGACAAGACTTGTTCAAGGCTACCGAAAGAAAATTTTATTTAAAAATGGAATGAACTAAAATAAAAGAGTTCCTCTAAAAGTAAGGAGGTCTCACAATTGTCTGCAACTGAATAGATCTACAACGAAGTATTTGCTGAGAATCTCTAAAACCTGTACTTGCATCATGAAATGATGCAGCGCCGAGTGGCATTAGTACATAGAATGTACAGTATGTAAGATGGCCAAAAAGTATTAAGAACAGGATACTCACTTTAAAATTGAACTTTGAGATAGCTTAATTGACAAAAGTATGTCATGCAAGTAAAACGTATGTTTTTGAACTTGTTTAAAAGTGCAACTTAATATAAAGAAATACTGACTTTAATACATTAATGAACACAATCAATATATAAAAATTATGATACTCAAATGTTCAGCTTTGCAAATAGCTGAACTCAATTAAATATGCAACATAATAAAAAGAAATACTTTAATAAACAAATAATAAATCTCAGTGTGTAAAATAATAAACTTTACTTCTTGGGAAGTTTATCTAACTGACAACAATCATTATGAGCTTCATGATGATACAGCGTCTTGCCCAAGCAGCCAGAGCCGTCCCATACTTTGCCGGGGTAAGGAACGAAAACAAGGAGAGTGGATCTAGCCCAAAACTGGGCCATCTTAGTGTTAAGTGAGGAGTTGTACCTTGGTACAATTCTATCCTACGCTGGCTCGTAGTTTATGAGTTCAAGTTATTATTATTACTCTCACTCATATCGGTGCTCAATACTTGTCATGCCCCAAGGTCCCGTAAGGCGGACCGGCACCCGCTGCCGATAAGGCTCGGGAGAACCAACCTATAACTATATGCGTTCTATACATATTATAAGGGGATTCTACCTTTAACATGCCTTAAGCAGATAAACAGTGACAACAAGTCGAAAGGAAATGCATATGCTTAGGCCGTTGTGGCCACGGTGTTTAAAGTACGAGACATGACTTCACTTCCACTTTACATAGTCTACAAAGCCTCTAAATA
>JAPFFP010029335.1:0-15786 GCA_026153255.1 Solanum medicagineum | reverse complement strand
GAGACTTGCTCCTATATTGAATACTTATTAAATGGTGGTGAGCCTGGGAAGTGTCTTGGCCCCCGTTCCATTCTATATAGAGATATCATTGGATATTATGTCATGGTTTGTCTATGATTTTGGAACTTGACTCTTCTTACGCTGTTATTATTATGAATGGTTTCCCTTAGTCCCTTTTCCTTTTTCATTTATTTGACTCTTATGTTTATTTAATTTACTTCCACTACTAAGGATATGTATACGATATGCTAAGAGGCTTTATATGTTTGTCTTTGGGCTTCCCATTATCCATGTCACATCTAGGCTCTAGGCTTAGGTCGTGAACAGTTTCTAAATCTTGTCACGACAATCTGAAGTCAATTGAATTTTTGTCCTTTTGACTTTGTTGTGAAGGACTTGCTAATGTGGAAATCACTGGTGCATGGTTGGACCAACAGAGTGGCCTGTCCTACATCCCCAAGCTCACATGACCACAACATCAGTCCCTCTCTATTGGTCTTTTGAAAAAGATGAATGGGGAAATAAAAAAAATTTGAAAAAGTCTCTCAACGGATTAAAATACTTCTAATGGCTTTCAATGTTTCTATAAAGCAGTGAGTGACTTTGAATAGCCAACATAAAATAAAAATCTGCATAGCTTAAAATTTATGTTAAGCAAAATAATTTATTTTGCTAAAAACTATTGAAGTGATTAAAAGTAATTTTCAACACTCCTTATTTGCTTTAGTTACTACAATTTTTAAAATTGCTCCTCAATTTTTGCTATAGAAATTGATGCCGACTTTTTCTTTTATTTTTGAACTTGTAAAATTTCTTCTTCTTTCTTTTTCTTCTTTTGATTTTGTACTTGAGAAATACTATCAATGATCTTCTCTGGTTTGAAAGTGGTTTCATTTGGAAATTGATAGGATTTGTAGAGAGGAGTTATGATGATTTTTCTTCCGACACAATAATACATAAACCATAGGTTTAGCAATGAGATTTTATTATCATTGACCAGATTTGATAAATTTTGCTTGTGAAAATTTTTGGGGCATTCAAAGAGAGACTACTCATTGCCATTTTTATGTAAAAAAAAAAATGGCTCAATAAGCCTGTGCATTGAAAAAAGCACCGATTTAAAATAGCCCTGACGGGTTAAAATAGGTTGAAAAGTATCTCTATTAGCTTAAAAGTAGCCCTTGCAGGTTAAAACATTTAGTCCTCATGGGTTAAAAAGGTAGCCCTTGCGGGTTAAAAAAATTAGCCCTCATGGGTTAAAAAGGAAGCCCTTGCGGGTTGAAAATGACATGGTAGTTCTTTGGAAGAAATCACAGATCCCATAAGACCAACGAGGCGCTGATACCACTTTTAGTCTTTTTAAAAGGACGAATGCGGCAGCAAAAAAGGGTTGAAAAAGTCTTTCAATTGATTGAAATGTTTTCAATAGCTTTCAATACTTTTATTAAGCATTGAGTAACTTTAAATATCTAACATAAAATCAAAATCTGCATAACTTGAAATTTAAATTACCTAAATATGTCAACTGCTTAACTAAAATTCAAAATTTAAATTTATCTTAAACTAAATAATTTATTTTGCTAAAAACTATTGCAATAACTAAAAGCAATTTTCAACACTATTACTACTTGGCATCAATGTCTTTGTCAAGCTCATCTTAGAATTCTTAGGTATATTTTAAATGAGTTCTCGCTACCATTTCATGAGCGAGACAAACTTTTTCGTTATAATTCTTGTTTATATAATAAAGCCCATTGTCATCCTTTTACCCACTTATCCCTACGTAGTGCTAAACCTCTTCAAATTCTATTTAGCGATTTATAGGGGCCATCACCCATCTTATCTCTTGAAAAGAAGTTGTATTATTGTATTTTTTTTGATCAATATACGTAATACACTTGGCTTTACATATTAACTAAAAAAGTGAAGTTAAAGAGATATTTTACAAATTTCATGCCTTGATGGGAAAACATTTTGATAGCAAAATTTTATCACTTTACAAGGATGGCGGCAGAGAGTATAAAACTCTTGACTTCTATTTATCATTTCACAGCATTGAACACCTCTCTACCCACCTATATGCCTCAATGAGGTGCACCTGTAGAGCAATGACATCACTATATCATTGAAACTACAAGAACACTCTTATATGACGCATCCCTTCCACACAAATTTTGGTTCTGCGCATAGCATCACATGGTCTACCTCATCAATCCTCTCCCCGCCTACCACCTAAATAATCACACCCAATTCCAGCGATTACTTGGAAATCACCTGATTATTGCTCCCTATGCAATTTGTATTGTTTATTCTATCCATGGCTTAAACCATACTCTAAAAATAAACTTGAACCAAAATCCACCCCGTGTGCCTATCTCAGATTTGTCTTGTGTCATCACTATCATCAATATTTTGGTCCAAACACTGCAAAGGAGTATTTATCTCAAGATGTACAATTTGTTGAGAATAATTTTCCATTAAAAACTTTGTTCTCCAACACTGGCCTTAAATCGAATTACCAGGAGTGGGCTACAACCATAGTGTCCAATTCTTCAGACTCCACACCTAAAGTGCCCGTAGGTACAGATCTTCCAACTTCATTGTAAATAGAATCACACACAACAGATTCCCCATCAACATTTGCTTCTTCTTCGGCCAAGTCCAACGAAAACTCAAAGTTATAATCCTCCTCCAACAATTCATTAGTGGCAGAAGAAACATCACCTTTCGCAACTTCACCTTCTACTGGTACATCTATATCTCCCTCATCCTTTATAATTCCCACATTCTAGAATCCATCCTCTCAGCCCACTGCCCAGTGTATTTCACCATCACTGTGCCCTACACATTCACTAATGCCTATACCCACAAATACAAACTGCAACTTGCTTCCTTTACTTGTATACTGATGCAGGAATACCAACCAATCAACTCCTATAACTCCTCAACCATCCTTTCATATCCCCGAGTTGTACTTCTATCCTACACCACCTCATTGTCCATCTTCTTTTACCCATGTCACTCGATTCCACAACAACAACACATAACCAAAAAGAGTTTTTGATTAACTAGCCAAGTTGAACCCCACCATCATACCCACAACTGTCTAACAAGCACAAAAATATCCTAAGTGGCATAATGCAATAAAACAAGGACTTGATACTTTAAATAAAAACCCGACATGGGTAATTGTTCCTCCCGACCCCAATAAAAACATTGTATCTTTCTAGTGGTTTCTCATGATCAAGAGGAATGCAGATGGGACCATCGACAGGCAAAAAGCATGTCAAGTTGCAAAAGGCTTCACTCAGAGGCTGGGTATTGATTCTCATGCAACATTCAGACCTGTCATCAAACCAACCATGGTTAGTAATATCCTTCTATTGTAGTTTCTCATAGTTGGCACTTACATCAACTTGATATCAATAATCTATTTCTCCAAGTTAACTTGGATGAGGAAGTGTACATGGCACAACCATTGGGTTTTACCAATGATAACAAACCAATGCATATATGTCTTCTACGTAAGGCGATCTATGGCTTGAAACATTCTCCTCGGGCATGGTACAATGCCCTCACAAGTTATCCTTCTTCCATAGGCTTTGTTTAAGACAAAATTAGATGTCTCGCTTCTTGTTAGACATGCTCTAGATGACACGTTATTCGTTCTTGTCTATGTCAATGACATTATTATCACTGGGAGCAACACCTTCAATGTCAATTAGGTTATCATATCCCTTGCTTCTAGGTTCTCTATCAAAGATTTAGGTGATCCTAACTACTTTCTAGGTGTTGAAGTGATACACAACTTTGGTAGTTTAATTCTCACCCAAGCAAACTATGTGAATGAGATTTTAAATGATGAGCTAATGAGTGACTGCAAGAGTGTCAAAACGCCAATAAGTGCCTCAGAGTTACTGATCTTATCTGATTGCACTCACCTCACTAATGACACATACTATCGTCGCGTGTTGGGAAAACTTCAATACTTTTCTTTCACCAGACCAGACATAGCCTCTGTAGTCAACAAGTTGTCTCAATTCATGCACGCAGCATCAGACCTTCATTGGAAAGTTGTGAAGCATGTCCTTTGATAACTATATGGTACCATTCTACTCGGTCTACATGTTACTCCGATTGATGACTTTAATCTACATGTGTAGTCTGATGTGGACTAAGGTAGGGACATAACTGACAGTGTTTTTACACCTAGTTGTATCGTATTCCTTTAGCTTGTCTTTAAAGAAGCAAAACACTGTCTCACACTCATCCACTGAATCTGAGTATAGGGTGGTGGCTAATGCCCTTTCTGAAACCTTTTAGGTCACCAATCTCCTAAATGAGCTACAATTTCCAATACATTAGTTACAAACAATATATTGTGACAAGCTTTTAGCCACATTCCTGTCCTCCATAGTCGTGTCAAGCATGCCACATAGGACTTTCACTTTGTTCCCCACCATGTTGATATCAAAAGGTTTCTTGTTGTTCATGTTCATGGAGCCGACCAAATAACCGACACTCTCACCAAGGCATGCCTAAACCTTCATTTGAGAATAATTTTTTCAAGTTATGTTTATTGAGCTATCGTCTAACATCAGTGGCATATTGGAACATCAAGAGTAGTAGCAGCAGGAACTTCCCAAGTAGAAATAGCGGTCCTTGTTTAATTAGGATACTTTAGTTTTAGCAGTCCTTGTTTAATTAGGATACTTTAGTTTTAGCAGTCCTTGTCTATTTAGATGACTTTAGTTTAGTTCGTTTAGAAGTTTTTCCTATGTAACTCTATTTAAATGCTTTCTTACTTCATTAATAACAAAATCATTTTCTAGCACATTCTGTCTTTATAATTACCTATATTTGGGCTCATTTTGACACCCTTAATTGGACCATCAATAACAACATTCCATAAATCATGGTTTTCATCCAAAATGTAATCTAGCTTTATGTTCTTCCACCACCCATAGTATAAGCTTTTGAATCTTGCAATGTTGGTGGAGAATCCATGGATTCTTTTCAAGGTATTATCCGTCAATTAAAAATGTCTACTATAATATCAATTTAAGGAACTATTAAGAACCAAGTTCTTAGAATACATGGATAATAGAAAGTAAAAAAATAACAAAGCATATATGTGTAATAAGCCACCGCCTACATTGTGCAAAATTTCAACCACAAACTTCATCAACTTCTCCCATCCAATGTTTCATATTACAACTCAGTGATCTGAGCGACTAACTTGAGTACCTTAATCTATTAGTTCACTACAACTACTCTAACTTCTCTCCAAATAGTAATACTCAGTTCTTGTTACAAACCTCACAATATTCACTAAAAACTCTTGAAAAATACCTAGAAGCTATTACCACTATGTAACACTCCCATTACAAGAATTACCCTTAAACCCCAATTATCACTAAGTGATATAGATGCTTATTGATTTGAGTTGAATTCTTAATCCTTTCTTCTTTCCATGCAATTTTTCGGATCAATGGTTTCAAAAAGGTGCCACTAAAAATGGTCTTTTTCACATAATATATGCGTCAACTTGTGTGCCTAATTCTCTCATCACATTATAATTTTATCTAATTACCTACAAGGAAGCTATTAAGAGTCCAACTTATGGTGAGGAAGCCTTACCATAAACGGTGCCTTCCTATATTCAACACAGATCATTTGTAGACTTGGACTCCTCTTGTTTTCAACTTCTTTTCAATTATTAATTATTCATTCTTGCATGTTATATACAAATAAGTAAGAAATATTGCATCAAGAGCTGCATTGAGAACCTGGTTTATACATACTCATCAACACTATATTTCTGCATCCCTTGGAATTTAGTTCACAGAGATATAAGGAAAGGGGATAAGCTATCTAAATCATTAATATGGACATGTCAACGGCGTATGATAGAGTCTCCTAGTTCTTTCTCACCAAGGTGTGGAACCAATTGGCACTTAGTTTAAATTGATGGGCGACACATAGTTTCTTGCACTCAATGAGGAGATCAAGAAGGAGATCTTTTATCCCCTTCATTGTTTTTTCTTGATACTAAAGTGCTATGTAAAGCCTTTAATTCTCTATTTGAAAATACAATGTATAAGAGGGTATGAGCTACCAACCGAATAAAGTGTAAATTTTAATCATTTAGCATATGCAAATTACACTATTATATTTGCCTTAATACATTAGGAGTTACTAAAGAAGATTATGCCGATGTTAAAGGATTATGCAACACTGTTAAATGAATTAATTAATAAAACTATGTTGCTCGAACTCTTAAAAAATATCATTAGGTGCGTGTTGATCCTTAGAAAATAATGCATTTATACAGTATTCGGGATGGGTGTGGCATCACTTTTGGAGAGTCGAATCTACTTAGAATAAAAGTAAAAGTGGAATTCAAATACATTAGCACAAGAATGACAAAAAGGTAATCCCCACTGACATATTTAGGATGCCCAATGACTCATGCTTGGAAGAAGAGGTCTTACTATTCTGAGCGCATCAATGAGGTCAAAGGAAAGCTACAAGCTTGAAGGGCAGGATGTTATCTTATGGGGGAAAGGCCATTCTTATTACAAGTGTATTGTAGTGCATTTCTATCATTTTTTCAGCAATAGTTCACCTTAACTATGTTAGTAAGGAACTGCACAAAATATTTGCTAAATTCTAATGGAGTTAGTAGCCTAGGTCAATGTTTGTCTACTTAAACAAGATTGTGGTGTGGGTTTGAGATCCATATTTGAGTATTCTGATGCTATGTATGCAAAACTACTTTAAAACTGCCAGTTCCCTATGCAAAAACTTTATGTGGAACAAATAAGGTAAAATGTAAACATCAACTCTAGTGTCACGACCCAAGCCTAGGGCCTAGACGTGACACGACAAATGGGGATCTCGAAGGAACCCTAATCAAGCCTCTTAACTTGTCATTACACATCATTGGTCGCAGAAACATATAAAAGACATAAAGTAAGCATGAGGGGCAAAGGAATCAAGATACATAACTTGTCCAACAAACACCTCTAAATACATAGATAGAGCGGGGGCCAAGACAATATAACTTGTCTCAACTTCATAGTCAAAATAGGACATAAAATAGACTGTCTCAATACAAAGAAAGAGGAAAACATAGACCAAGGTCCCTGAAATGGAGGACTCACCAACTACCTTGAAATGGCACCGACTAGGCACATGGAGGAGGAGGATGATTAACTTGGGCTCCGGTTCCTACATGGTGATATCATTTAGGGAAGAGTATGTGTTAGTATGTTTGAATGTACTAAGTATGTAAGATACAATGCAATAAGAAATAGGCATCATAATCAAAATACATAACAATAAGCAATAGACATATTATAAAAAGATGACATGTATGATCAATGCTAGAGTAAATCAAGCTTAAATAACTCATGCTCATATCAGATATCATATGTGCAGAATAGACCAAGCTAGATTTCCAAAGTATAAACCCCTTGGTAGGATAGTGATGACAGCACCAATCACCCTAGTGTGTTAGGCACAAACCCCTCATCAAGGTTAGTGATGATAGCACCCATCACCTTAGTGTGTGAGGTATTAAACCCTCATCAAGGTTCGTGATGATAGCACCTATCACCCTAGTATGTAGGGTATTAGCCCCTCATCAAGGTTAGTGATGATAACACCCATCACCCTAGTGGTTGAGATATTAACCTCTCAACTTGGCTCCCGGATTGGGCATGGTCTAAGACAACACCTCATATAGAATTCATCATGTACATAAGCTCATTTCATCATCATATAGTCATTCATATCATATCTTAAGCTTTGGACCTTCAATTCCACAAGAAACCCTAGCTGGACATTTTATCAAACACTTAGGGGTGTGTACTGGGGTAAAAGAGCATGCAATTTAGAGATGAAAACATGCAAGAAAATTTGTTGTAAAACCATTAATTAACACCTTGCAACAGCCCTGAGACATTCACATCAAAATCCATCATCAAAACCAACATTAGATCCAAGATTTAGAGTTGAAAATATGCTAAAACACCCATACTTTCATGAACTAAAATCACTGTGCGGTAAATTTCTTAATATACAAGACCCACATGTAAAATAAAATTTAAATCATACAATATTAGTAAAAAAGAGGCTTAGGCACCATGGGTGCAAGGACTTAATAGTTCAATACCGCATACGTTAGCTTTGGACAAGTTCTATGTGTCTATTGAAGATGGAGGCTTGAAGCTTGACAAGAATCCTTTGTTCCGGATGAGGGTTTTGAGTCTTGAATTTTGGAGTGAAAATATGGCTAAGTGTTTTAGTGAGTGTTGGGAAATGTTTTGGGAGATATGAGGGTGAAATATGACTAAGTATAGGTAAAAAGATGTTTGGGAAAACTTGGGCCCAAGGCTTACAAAGTTTTGGACAAACTAAAAAAAATACACTAAAGTGAAACATTGTCGCGTCGCGCAAAGGACGCGCAGTGCTCCCTACAAATTGTTATAAAGAGCCTCAAAAGGAGCTATACCAATGTTAGAGTGATAGCTATTGTTGTAGAAAAACTCTATCAATGGAAGATGATCATCCTAACTACCTTTAAGCTCCAAGACACAAGCCCTAACCATATCATCAAATGTTTGGATTGTCATCTCGGCTTGACCATCCGTTTGAGGGTGAAAGACCGTACTAAGGTGAACTTTGGTACCAAGACCCCTTTGAAAAGATCTCCAAAAGTGTGAAGTAAATTGTGCACCATGATCCGATATAATGAATGAAGGAACCCCATACAGCCTCACTAACTCATGTATGTACAATCTTGCATACTATTCAGCCTCGTATGTGGTCTTAACTAGTAGAAAGTGAATTAATTATGTCATCCTATCAACCACCACCCATACGGAATCAAAACCTTTACTAGTCTTGGGCAACCCAACCACAAAATCCATGTCAATCACCTCCCACTTCCAAGTAGGAATCTCTACGTCTGGGGTTAGGCCACCCAGCCTTTGATTTTCGGCTTTAACTTGTTGACAAATATGGCAACTTGAAACAAATTTGCCAATGTCCCTCTTCATGCCTCCCCACCAATATACATCCCTCAAGTCTCTATACATTTGGTGGAACCGGGGTGAATATAATAAGAGGAATTATGGGCCTCATCAAGAATTCTCTCCCTCAAGCCATCAACACATGACACACACAACCTACCTTGTTATCTAAGAGCCCCATCTCCTTCTTGGGAGAAAACTTCTACTTTTCCATCTTTCACCAAGGCCTTCAATTCATGTAAGGAGGAGTCTAGATCTTGTTTTGCTATCACCTCCTCAACCAAAGAAGATTTAGAACCATCAACAACAACCACACCATTATGCACATCTTCCAACCGCACCCCTAATCTAGCCAATCTGCGCACCTCCTTGGCCATCTCCCTATCAGCACCATCCACATGAGCTAGGCTACAAATAGACACCCAACCCAAAGCATCTGCAACAACATTTACCTTACCGGATGGTAATGCACACTCATGTCATAGTCCTTAAGAACTTCTAGCCACCTTCTTTGTCTCAAGTTGAGATCTTTTTGTGTGAAAACATATTGGAGGCTCTTATGATCGGTGAAGACATCAACATTCACCCCATACAAATAATGACACCAAATCTTTAATGCAAACACCACGATGGCCAATTTAAGATCATGGGTGGGGTAGTTCTTTTCATCCACTTTGAGTTTTCTATTAGCATAGGCTATGACCTTACCATTTTGCATTAGCACACAACCCAAACCAATTCTAAATACATCACAGTAGACAAAAAAACCCCAAGCCCATCCCATAGTGACAATATAGGAGCGGACACAAGCCTGTCTTTCAATGTTTGGATGCTTTTCTCACATTTATCGGTCCACACAAACTTAACCTTCTTTTGAGTCAATTTTGTCATAGAGGAAGCAATGGAGGAGAACCCATTTATGAACCTTCTATAGTAACCCCCAAGGCCTAAGAAACTCTTAATATCCGATGGGGTAAATGGTCTAGGCGAACTTCTAATCACATCGGTCTTCTTAGGATCTACTTCAATTCCATCCCCAGACACCATATGACCCAAGAATGCAACCTCCTTCAACCAAAATTCGCACTTTTCATATTTAACATACAATCGCTCCTCCCTCAATCTTTGCAACACAGCCCTCTAATGGCCCATATGCTCCTCCTTACTATGTGAATAGATCAAAATATCATCAATCAAGACCACAAAAAAAGAATCAAGGTAGGTTTTCAAGACCCTATTCATTAGGTCCATGAAGATGGCCGGTGCAAATGTCAACCCAAAGAACATCACCATGAATTCATAATGCCCACATCTTGTTCGGAAGGCCATCTTGGGAATATCACACTTCCTCACCCTCACTTGATGGTACCAGGGCCGAAGATCAATCTTATAGAAAATGTTAGCCCCTTACAATTGGTCAAACAAGTCATAAATTCTTGGAAGAGGATATCTATTCTTTATAGTGATCCTATTGAGTTGGCGAGTCAATGCACATTCTAAGTGATCCATCTTTCATCTTTACAAACAACACCGGTACACCCCAATGTTATTGGCTAGGTATAATAAATTCCATTTCCAACAGTTGCTCCTTTAATTCCTTCAACTCCGCCGGGGCCATACAGTAAGGGAGAATGGAGATAGGTTAGGTATCGGGAAGGAGATCTATGCCAAAATGTATCACGCTTTCGTGAGGAACATTAGGAAGGTCATTAGGGAAGACATCAAGAAATTTAATTACAATCAGAACTGACTCAATGGAAGGGACTTTGGACTCCACATCTTTAACCCTCACAAGATAATACAAACATCCCTTAGAAATCAACTTATGGGCTTTAATGCATGAGATGAACCTACCCCTTACCACCACATCATGACTTTTCCACTCAAGGATAGGTTCATTTGGGAATTAAAACCAGTGGGGAGGCATGAAGAGGGACATAGCCAAATTCATTTCCGGTTGCCATAGTTGTCAACAAGTCAAAGTCGAACATCAAAGGCCGGGTGGCCTAACCCAAGACATAGAGATTACACTTGGAAGTGGGAGATTATTGATATGGATTTAATGGTTCGGTTACCCAAAACTAGAAATGGTTTTGATTCCATTTGGATTGTAGTTGATAGGATGATGAAATCGACTCACTTTCTACCAGTTAAGACCACATATGGGCCTGAAGAGAATGAAAGGTTGTAGATCCATGAGTTAGTGAGGTTACATGTGGTTCCTTTGTCCATCATATTGGATCATGATTCACAATTGAATTCAGACTTTTGGAGGTACTTTCAAAGGGGTCTTGGTACTAAAGTTCACCTTCGTACGACCTTTTACCCCCAAACGGATGTCCAAGCCCAAAGAACCATTCAATCCCTTGAAGATATGCTTAGGGCATATGTATTGGAGTTGAGGGGTAGTTGGGATGAACATCTTATTTTGATTGAGTTTGCCTATGATAACAGCTATCACTTTTGAGGCTCTTTATGGGAGACATTGTAGATCATTGGTTGGTTGGTTTGAGGTTGGATAGGTGGCTTTATTGGGACCAGATCTAGTTATGAAGTCTCTTGAGAAGGTCAGTATGATTAGGGAGAGATTGGAGACAAACCAAAGTTGTCAAATATCTTATGCCGATGTGAGAAGAAGAGACCTTAAATTCAAAGTGGGTGATTGGGTTTTTTTGAAAGTTTCTCCAATGAAAGGTATGGTCCGTTTTGGTAAAATATGGAAGTTGAGTCCAAGATATATTGGTCCTTATGAGGTCTTGAGGAGGGTTGGCAAGGTAGCTGATGAGTTGAAGTTGCCTGGTGAAATGAATTTGGTTCATCTGGTGTTGCATGTCTCGATGTTGAGAAAACGTATTGGTGATCCTAATGCTATTGTGCCTCTTGATGTTGTGGGTGTTGTTGATGATAACTTGACTTATGAGGAGGTTCCGGTTCAGATTTTGGATAGGCAAGTAAAGAGATTGAGGAAAAAAGAGGTGGTATTCGTTAAGGTCCTTTGGAGGAACTAACAAGTTGAAAATGCTACATGGGAGGCCGAGGCAGACATGCAAAAGCGGTATCCTTATCTCTTCCACTCCACTCAAGCCTAAGGTGCTAACTCTAAGTCCCCTATGTGATTTCAACTCTTATGTTTCAGCCCCTATGTCATTTATGTTTAAGTTGGTCAATTTACGATGATTTTATATTTATGTTGAGGTTTTGAAAATGGTGTTTAAATGTATTGTTGTATTTGTTTTGGGGCTGATTTCTTCATGTTTACTCTTGTCTTGTACATTTTTTTTACATTCGGGGAAGAATGTTCCCAAGGGGGAGATATTGAAACAACCCCCAAAAGTGCCCGAAAATGTACCTTGGAATCCCGAAATTTTAAATTCCATATGTCTCAAAATTCATGCGCGATATCAATAATCTGACATTATATTCTTTTTCAGGGGGTTAAAATTAGGGGATGGAGGGTCTAACCCCGATTTAAGAGCAGACGATTAAAAATTTCATTTTTTGTGAATTCTCTTATCTAGAATCAATCTGCGATAGTGCTGCGACACGCTGCTATTGCGGACATGTATTAGTTTGGCCTCTGTGACAGGTCCGCGTGGTAGACGAGAAGTAGACCTGTGTATTTTATTGCCAGTGATTTCTATCTCGGTCCAAACCTTTTGTGTCTTGGGCCTAAGCGTTCCCAAACGTGTTTTTACCTATACTTCATCATTGTTCACCCTCATATCATCCAAAAATTCCCCAATATCCTCTCAAACACTTAGTCATATTTTCACTCCCAAATTCAAGTCTCAACACCCTCATCCGAAATTAAGGATTTCCTTCAAGCTTCAAGCCTCCATTTTCAATCTTCATCAAGAGCTTCCTCAAAGCTAAGGTATATAGGTTTTAGCCATTGGATTCTTTCACCCATGGTGCCCTAATCTCCTTTTACTCAATTTACATGATTGAAAGTTGATTTTACAAATGAGTTTATTAGTATGCACATGTCTATAAACTATGCTAAAACTCTGTAAAGTTGTGACTATTTTGCTATGTTTTGAGCTATAAATCTTGGATCTACTGAAAGAATTGATGAGGGGTTTTGATGTATATTACTTGAGGGTATTGGAAGATGTTAATTGATGGTTTTACAATAGATTTTCTTGCATGATTTCATCTCTATATTTCATGGTTTTATACTAGCATTACACACTCTTTAAGTGTTTGATAAAATGTCTGGATGTGGTTTCTTGAGGAATTGAAGGTCCATAGCATGAGATATCATATGGTTGATGTTATAATGATGAAATGACCTTATGCATATGATATAGTTTATATAAAGTGTTGCATTAGACCATGTCCGGTCAGCTGGGACTAAGAGCCCGGATAACCTTGTCGAGGGGTTTGTACCTTGATAATCGAGGTGGGGGTTTGTACTCATCAACCATGAGAGGGGTCTATAATTATTCACCAGGGTGATAAGGTGAAATTATCATCAACCATGTGAGGGGTTTGTACCACACACCAGGGTGATAGGGTGAAACCATCATCAACCAACCAAGGGATTTGTACTTTGGAAATCTAGCCTGGTCTCTTCTACACATATGATATCCTATATGAGCATGAGTTACTTAAGCATGTTTTACTTATGCATTGATCGTACATGACATATTAATATATTATACCTATCTCCTATTATTATACATTTTGATTAACGTGCCTATCTCACATTGTATTGCATCCTACATACTTAGTACATTCAAACCTACTAACGCATACTCTTTCCCACATGATATCACCATGTAAGAATCGGTGCCCAAGTTGATCATCCTCCTCCACGTGGCTAGATTGGTACTACTCAAGATTGTGGTGATTCCGCCACTTTGGGGACCTTAGTCGATGTTGCTCTTATTATGTGTTGAGACATTCTTCTTATTTTCTATTTTGACTATGACGGTGAGCCCGGTTTCTTTGTCTTGGCCCCCAATTTGACTATGACGGTGAGCCCGGTTTCTTTGTCTTGGCCCCCAATCTTATCTATGTATTAGAGATGTTTGTTGGACATGTTCTGTATATATGATATAAGCTTTGACTCTTTGTCTCTTTATTACGATGTTATGCAAGCTTTTCCCTTAGGCCCTTTGCTCCTATTCTTACTCTTTATGTCTTTTATATGCTTCCGCGACCAATGATGTGCAATGATAATTTAAGAGGCTCGTTTGGGGTTCCTTCGAGTTCCTCATTCACTGTGTCACATCTAAGTCCTAGTCTTGGGTCGTGAAATGTTAATATCATCCTATTTCCATGTAATAATCTCTATGTCTTAGGCTACAACACCCGGCCATTGGTGTTTCGCTTTTAATTATTGGCAACTATGGCAATCAGATACAAATTAGGCAATGTCTTTCTTCATACTTTCCCACCAAAACACATCCCTCAAATATCTATACATCTTGGTAGAACCGGGATGAATGGAATAGGAAGAGCCTCATCAAGAATCCTCTTTCTCAAATCATCAACACAAGACACACACAACTACCTTGGTACCTAAGGGCACAGTCTCTCCCTTGGGAGAAAACCTCTACCTTGCCCTCTTTCACCATGGCCTTCAATTTTAACAAGGAGCGATCAAGATCTTGCTTTGCTTTTACCACATCAACCAAGAAAGACTTTGAGCCATCAACAACCATAATATCACCATTATCCACCTCTTCCAACCTAACCCCCAATCTAGCCAACCGATGAACCTCCCTAGCCACCTCTTTGCCCCCACCATGAACATGAGCTGGGCTATGCATAGACACCCTACTAAAGCATCCGGCACAACATTAGCCTTTTCGGTACGATAATACACACTCATGTCATAATCCTTAAGAACTTCTAACCACCTTTATTGTCTCAGGTTGAGATCTTTTTGAGTTAACACATATTGGAGACTCTTATGATCGATGAACACATCAACATGCACCCCATAAAAATAATGACACCAAATTTTCAAAGCAAAAACCACGACGGCCAATTTAATATCATGAGTAGGATAATTCTTTTAATGCACTTTGAGTTGCCTCGAAGCATAGGCTATGACCTTACCATTTTGCATTAACACAACCCAAACAAACCCTTGAGGCATCACAATACACAACAAACCCTTCCAACCCTTCTGGTAGAGACAACATAGGAGCGTAAACAAGCTTATCCTTTAAGAAGGTTTCCTGTAGTTAATACACATTCTAAGAGATCCATCCTTCTTCTTCACAAACAACACTAGTGCACCCCAAGGTGATTGGCTAGGCCTAATAAATCCCTTTTCCAACAAGTCCCTCAATTGCTCCTTCAACTCCTTTAACTCCGGCGGGGCCATACAGTAAGGGGGGATAGAATGGGTTGAGTATCGGGGAGGAGGTCTATATCAAAGTCTGTTTCCCTTTCGGGAGGAACACCGGGAAGTTCATTAGGGAAGATATCAAGGAAAACATTTACCACTGGAACCGACTCTATAGGAAGGACTTTGGACTCCACATCTCTAACCTTCACAAGATGATAAAGACACAACTTAGAGATCAACCTTTTGGGTTTTAATGCAAGAGATGAACCTACCTTTGACCACCACATCTTGACTCTCCCACTCAAGGACGGGTTCATTTGGGAAATGGATTTTGACCCTATGGGTTCTACAACCAATAGAGGCATACTATGCATACAACCAATCCATCCCAAGAATGACATCAAAATCAACCATATCCAACTCAACAAGATCACAAGGCAATAT
>JAPFFP010029324.1:0-15787 GCA_026153255.1 Solanum medicagineum | reverse complement strand
GCTAGAGGTACAAATCCCATGTGACAAGCATAGTAAACGTATAATACAGGTTGGTTCTCCCGGGCCTTATCGGCAACAGGCGCCAGTCCACCCTAACGGGGCATGGGGTGTGACATAGTGCATCTTTCTATAATTGAAAAACAAGATAAGCTGTAATGCCTATATCTTTTTATCTTCTTTTTTTAACCACTGAACAAGTGACATGCATGATTGAGAGATAAGACAATATATAGTGCTTTTATAGTTTTTTTAATCTTTCTTTTTTTAACAAGTGGATAAATGACCATATTCAATTAGGAATGTTTAAGGACAATGCTTCTTCCACGTAATCGACTATAAGATAAATCAATATTGGACCAAATTATATCATTTATCAAATTAAATAATCATAGTTATGAATAGTCTAAAATACCCAAAAAAGAATTACGAGAAGGATATTTTATAAAGTAAGAGGACTAATCTTCTAAATGACCTAATGGGTCATTACATTGGAGTTGGTTTACACCAAATTTTGTGCAAACAATTGAATATATCCTTATCATAAAATGATGATACAAATTTATATGAATTTTCAATAATTTTTAAAACTTTTCAACTTAAATCATATCCTTTAAAAGAATCAAAGATTTCTCTAAAAATTTATGATCAAATGTTAATTTAATTATTTTTTATATTCCATTTTTATGGTATCAGAGCCACCATCTTTTTTATTAATGGGAAAACGCAAAACAACCCACCGACTGCATATAAAATGCAATTAAATTGGTTCTCTTTTTTTTATCTCTTTTTTTGTAGGACATTGGTCATTACACTTTGTAGAAAAATAGAATATTTCAATTTTTTTCATAATCATTATATGCTTTAAATAAAGAGAGACAAAAAGAGAATCAATTTATTTCATTTCATATGCAATCGCCGATTGCTTATGTAGATATAATTTTTATTGCACTTCCCAATAAACAAAGTCACTGTGTACACTACGCCTTTATTACACCTATTTAATATAACATGTTTGCTTTTTTTTTTAATTTTCTTCATAGATGTATATTTTTGTTAAAACAAGTTGACAGTTGATGGTAAATAATTTTTAGTGACACATTTATATAATACAACCTATTAAAATATATATGTAGGTCTTTTTCCCTTGTAACAATATAAAAGTTATATAAACACTTCAAAACCAAATAGGCTAAAAAAAATACCCAAATTGTGGGTCAATTAAATACATTTGTACAATTTTTTATCTATATATGAAATAAATTATTAGACTGCATTAAAATTTTAAATTAAACTAATTAAAATCTTAGTATTTGGGAAGTAAGAATAATTATCAAAAATTTTATATAAAATTATCAAAAAGGTATTTTTAAACAAAAATACCAATACAAAAAGTATGAATTCTTAAAAATATTAGGCCAAAATTGGGTATCAACACCACTGTTATGGTATTAGAGTTATTTATCTTTTTCATGTCCGCCTCACCACTGCTTTCGGGTGATTGGAGAATAGCTTTAAGGAATACTAAAAGAAAGTATGCAGCGAGGCAAAGCCGATTTATAACATATATATCTAATATATATAAGGTAGAGTTGCTCACTATTATCAAACCAATAAAAAATTGTCACATGAATATTCTTTATTTACTTTACCCTTAACAATAATTTAATAATAAAGAGAAAGAGAAAAGTATTTTGGTATAAAATTTGTTGCAAATGATTTGAGTTGGTTTACACCAAATTTGGTACCGCAAAACTTGATGCAAACCATTGAAGATGCACTTATCATAAAATGATGACACAAATATACATATGTATTTTCAATAATTTTTTAAACTTTTCAATATAAATCATATCTTTTAAAAGAATCAAAGATTTCTTTCAAAATTTATGACAAATGTTAATTTAATTATTTTTTGTATTCCACTTTTATGGTATCAGAACCACCCATATTTTTTATTAATTCAAAAATACACAACTACCTCTCCGCCCACCCCACCCCTCCTCCCCCCGCCCCTGACAATATATAATGACCCATTAGGTCACTTAGATGACTTCTTATTTTATCAAATATTCTTCTCCTTAATTTAATTGGACAAGGTATGGTACAATTGTTGAATAACAGAAATCATCAAGATATTTTTTACTTGGACTCCGTATGAAAATAAAGCATATAGATATGATAATAGTGGAATGCGACATGAAAACCTTGTTTTATTTTTTTAATATAAACATATAGTAGTGGAAAAGTTAGGAAAAGGAACCAAATTTCAGTATTTCATTGGAAAAAAATAATTGTTTCATTGCATTTTTAAATTATATTATCTTTAATTAATGCTCCATCTTGGTCCAACAATTTGGCTGGCAAATAGATATGGCTTAATGCTTTCTTTTTTGGTTAGTTCTCAAAAATTTTTAGTACTCAATTATGAGCATTTTCTTTAAGGCATTCAATTGCCTATTTATACCAGAGTTCTGCTCAAAGAAAATGTACACTGAGATAAAAAATAAGAGAGCAAAAATGAGAGAAAACCAAGGTTCCGGAAGTAAGGTAAGTTTGTCTATCCCTCTTCGAGATTGAGATTAAGCTATTGAATATTCGTATGTTATAATTTATAAATGAGATCGTGTCATGCTCTAACAAACTTTTTTTTATAATATCAATGTGGAAAACTTTAATTATATAGGCAGGTTATTTTTGAAAGCATGAAAATCCTAGAATAACTGTTAAATTATTAATTAGCGTTAATTATGAAAAACATTTATTTTGTAGCTTGTTAATAAAAGTAATGGATCCTAAAATGAAATAACTGAGTACAAACCAATTGAAAATCAAACAAAAAATTGGAAGGATATTTATATGGCAACGCTAGGAAAAATTTAATTTACAGTATATATGAGCAAGAAAGGGAGAAAAAAATAAGAACAAAAATATGACCATTTAAATGTAGAAAGAAAGTGAATTAGTAGAAAGAGTTAATGATTGAACCTTTATATTACCTTGGATGATTAGAAGCAAAAATAATTTCAACTAGTCATACATGAAGATGAAGTCTTTCGTGCTGAAGCAGTCAAAAGTTGTGATTTGCAAAGAAGAATTGAGAATTGAGAAAACATACCAAAAGAAGAGAGAAATATACAAAGTAGTACATAAATTATAACAAGAGATGACAAGTAATTACTGCATTCATACTACTACTGTTGGCTTATTTATATTAATAATAAATAGCAGAATATATAGAGTAATAAATATTAATATCATATTCACTTTAATCCATTAAGCTGCCTGCTTGAATTTCCTTATATAATCTTTTACTTTTGATTCATTTGACTCCAAATCTCTTCATTTTCGTATCAATTTAATCATGCAATTTAATCGCACTATCTAACATAACTCACAAAATTTATGCTCGGAAAGGATAAATAAAAGAATTAAATATGAGACAAATGATGATCGAAAGTATGTACTTTTGGCATAACATTGGACATAATATTGAGAATCGTGACAAAGTTGAGAAACGATAATTTTTAAAACGTGGCGGAGAATTTTAAAGGGAACAATATCCCAAAATTTATAGAGGAGGGTGAATATATAATTGCTAACTTGGAGAACTTTGATAATTATTTATTCAGAGAAATATTGCTTCCATTATTGTGTCTTGATTGTATGTATCCTCATACTACATGTTATGATATTTTGGGAAGTTGTAAATTGTGATTCGTATCATTAGTCCTTGACCACAAGCACTTAGGTGGCAAGGTAGTTGATACATTATGATTCGTATCATAAGTCCTTGACCACGCTCACTTAGGTGACAAGGTAGTTGATACATTGAGATTCTTATCATAAGTCCTTGACCATGCTTACTTAGGTAGCAAGGTAGTTGATACATTAAGATTATTATCATGAGTCCTTGACCATGAGTAGGTGGCAAGGTAGTTGATATTTTGAGATTGTATTCAACAGGCTGTGGGACAATCTTGATTCCACCTTGCGTCGCATTGCATATCATATGATTGTAATACTTGTGGTCGTTTTGGATTGGCTTGATTGAGATCATATGTTAACTCTATTCATGCCATTCTATATAATTAACGACACCGATGCCAAGCTGATTTTATTGTTGCAGGTGTTAGCGTTTCTAAATTATTTCATACTATACTCAATTTTTGATTTCCAATCAGTTAAACTTGCTAGATACATATTATATGTACTTACTCCTACTTCTTTCTCCCCCGCATATTCTTATTAGGATTGTTCATGTGATAGCTAATTTACTTGTGCAATCGGTTCATACCAGATCTAGTGGTGAGACTCAGAGCTTCAAGTTGTCATTGGATTCTATCTTAGTTATTAACTCTTATCTCTATTCAAAGACTAGGATGTACTTATTTCACGAGTACTTATGTATTTAATGCTCTTTACACTCATGACACTAAGTTCTGGATTATCATTTTATGGGTGAGTTATTATATTATGAAATGACTATTTACCTATTAGGGTTTCTCCTTTAAGTGTACTTTATCGTTGGGTTTGTAATTAAGTTGTCTTTTAGTCATGACTTCATTTTGGGTCGTGACAAGTTTGATATCAGAGCTCTAGGTTCACCAGTCTCACGAGTTAAAGAGCAGGCTATCTAGTAGAGTCTCACGGATTGATACGTAGAAGTCCTTATCTATCTTCGAGAGGCTACATGATGCTTGTTAGGAATCCTTTTTTCATTGATTCCTTTCATACGATTTGTTAATATTCAAGTTTTGTACTTCTCTAATCCATTCTTTCTTGGTAGATGCCGAGGATTAGAGTTAGCGATACCGAGGATGAGTCTTTACGTACTGTCCAAGACCTAGCCAGAGGGAGAGTCAGAGGGGGAGGCAGAGGTCATGGCAGAGCTAGAGGTCGAGCCCGGGCTAGATGAGCAACACCAACTCGAGGTCAGACCAGAAAGGCTTTGTAACAACCTATCTTGAGATAAGAAGTCCCACATCGATAAAACACAAGAGAGATTGTGGGTATATAAGTAAAGGACTGAGCCATATACTGTGAGGCACCTTCTGGTGTGAGCCCAAAGGGACAAATCCGTTATAGGCTAGGTACAAAAGCAGACAATAGTTCACAGTGTTGGGCCAGGTCGTTACAGATGCTATTAGAGCACTTCTTATGTCAGCCTTGCCGATATGGGGCTACAATTCAACTGCGTTTGGTGAATTGACCCCAAAAAGTGCTCGAAAATATTCCTCGAAAATACCCAAAATCGTAATTTTCATTTATCTCAAAATCCTATGTTATTTTGAAAATTTGACTTTGTATCCTTAATCAGGGAGTCAAATTGAGTGGGCAATGGGTCTAACCCTGATTTAAGAGCAAACAATTAGCAATTTCATTTTTCATAATTTTCTTTATCCATTATCGATCCACGATAGTGTCGCGACACACAGTTGTTGCGGACATGTATTAATTTTGCCTCCGCATCGTGGACCAGATGCAAACCTTTGTATTTTGTTGCCAATGATATTTATCTAGGTCCAAGGCTTTTGGGTCTTGGGCCTAAGTGTTCCCAAACGTGCAAATACCCATACTTAGTGATACTTCACCCTCATATCATTCAAAACATTTTCCAATTCTCATTCAAACACTTAGCCAAATACTTCACTCTAAATTCAAGTCTCAAGCTCATCCAAATGTAAGGATTTCCTTTTACCCTGCATTGCATGATTTGAAGTTGATTTACTCATAGGTCTTACTTATGATGAATTTCACTGCACTTTATGGGATTTATGAAATTGTGACCATTTTAGCATGTTTTGAGCTATCTAAGATTTATTGTGAGACTTCGATGAAGGTTTTTGATATATATTACTTGAGGGTGTTACCAAGTATCTACTGATGGTTTGACACAAAATTTTATATCATGATTTCGCTCTTGAATTTCTTGGTTTTACACTAACACTACACACCTGCCAAGTGTTTGATAAAATTTTCAATTTATGATTCTTGAGCTGTAAAAAGGCCTAGTGCTTGGAATATGAGTTATATGACTTTATGATGATGAGAGTATGTTGCATATGTATTAATTTCATGATAAGCTTCTATAGTGTTACATGTTGACCATAACCTTGTTGAGGGGTTGATACCTTGACCACTTTAATGGAGGGTGTTAAGTCCATTAACCTTATTAAGGGGTTGGTACCTTGACCACTTTGATGGAGGGTGTTAAGTCCATTAACTTTGTTGAGGAGTTGGTACCTTGACCACTTTGATGGAGAGTGTTAAATGCATTTACCTTGTTGAGGGGTTGATAACTTGACCACTTTGATGGAGGGTGTTAAGTCTATTAACCTTGTTGAGGGGTTGATACCTTGGTTGCTACCTAGGGGGTGTTAATCCTTGGGTTTTGAGTACTAGTTTCTTGGTCCATGATGATGGTCTCTTCTTATCTACGTAATATCTTCTATATAAGCATGTTTTATTTCTAGCATCCTTCATACATGTCATATTGCTACTATGCAATCTATTGATTATTAGTATGCATTTTGACTAAGTTGTCTATCTCTTGTTGCATTGCATCCTACATACTTAGTACATTTAAACGTACTAATGCATACTGTATGCCTAAATGATGTTACCATGTAGGAACCCGAGCTACATTTGGCCATTCTCTTCCTCCATGTGGCTAGTACGATTGTCTCTCAAGCTAGTTGGTGAGTTCTCCATTTCGGAGACGTTGGTCTATATTTTTTATGCTATGTATTGATACTCTCTTCTTTATTACTACTTTGACTTTGAGGGTGAGCCGGTTGCTTGTCTTGGCCCCTGCTAAGTATCTATGTTTAGAGGTGTTGTTGGACAAGTGGTGTATTATACTTGAGCTTTGACTCATCTATGATATTTAAGTATTACTCTTTCTTTCTCTCTCGCTCCCTTGGTCCCAAATCTCCTTGTTTATGCTTATCTCTATTTGTCAGTTTTAATTGCTTTCGCAACCAAGGATGTATAATGATATGCTATGAGCTTGTTTAGGGTTCCTTCAGGTTCCCCATTCGCTGGTCACGTCTAGGCCCTAGGCTTGGGTCGTAACAAAGATGGTATCAGAGTACTAGGTTATTAGATCCTTGGAGTCCAACACACTGCATCGATTAGAGTCTTAGTCATGGTTGTGTTGTGCACCACAACTATGAGTAAGAGGCTATGAGACATTTTAGGAAATGTTTCCGTTCTTCATGTTCTAAGTCACGCTGTAGAGTTAAAGTAAGTTTTCGTGCCTAAAAATTGTTCTTTGATATGCTAGATCATGCCTAACACAAGAGGAAGAAGAGCCCGCACCCCTGAGGAGAAATCGGCCCCTCCCGCTCCTCAAGATAGGGGACCGGTTCATAAAGAAATTCGAGATGCTCTCACCTTGCTTGCACAAGTTGTGGCTACGCAAGCTAACCAAGGGGCCCAAGCCCCTCATTCTCCTACTCCGACATCTTGGGTGAGAGACTTTATAAAGATGAATCTGCCAGTATTCTATTGGTCAAAGATTGATGAGGACCCTCAAGAGTTCATTAATGAGGTTTACAAGGTGTTGGCTTTTATAGGTGTAAAGTCAGAGGAAAAAGCAGAGTTAGTGGCTTACCAACTAAAGGGCATTGTACAAATATGGTTTAATCAATAGAAGGAAAAGAAGGAGGTTGACAATGTGGTTCTATGGGAGGAGTTCATGGAGGCTTTTCTAAATTGGTTCTTTCTACTTGAGCTTAAGGAAGCTAAATTGGTGGAGTTCATGAACTTGAACACAAGGATCTATGAGTGTGAGGGAGTATGCCCTCAAGTTTAATCAACTTTCAAAATATGCTACTCAATTGATGGCCGATCCAAGGTCTAGCATGAGTAAATTCGTGATGGGAGTGTCCAACTTGGTGAGTGAAGAGTGTCGGTCCGCTATTGATTAGTGACATGAATTTGGATCGCTTGATGACCTATGCTGAACAAATGGAGGAGGAGAAGTTGAGGAAGAGAAGAGATAAGGAGGCTAAGAGGGCCCTTGGTGAAGGAAAGTTCCAAAGTCTCAAAGGTAGTAGTAGTGTGGTACTTTTATGATATGTGCCCAAAAAGTGGTAGACACCATGATGGCCCATGCTTGAAGAAAATCAATGCTTGTTGTGGTTGTGGAGAGGAGGGTCACAAGATAATAGATTGTCCTCATAAGCGGAAAAATGGTAGAGGTGGTAAAGCTGATCAAGGGGATGCTCCAAGACGTAGTTAGTTTTATACTCTTCAATGAATGCAAGGAGGGAAAGTACGCGATGATGCTACCGGTATGTCAAATTCTTTTCTTGATGTTGTTGTGCATGCTTTGATGGTTCCAGGGGTTACTTTTCCTTTCATTATTCCTTTTATTGTTAGTAGGGTATGGTTATGTGAGTCTATTGTTGCTAGAAGGGCTTAGCGTTTGTTCATGTTCTTATTTCATAGGGTCTTGTCTTATGATTTTGGTTGGACTTAATTTGTTGGATTGTAGGTCTTGAAGTGTTTGGCTACTTGCAAAGCATGCTTCCAATGAGCATAGGACTCATTAGGTTGTGATATGATGGTTAAGGATGGCCAATTCATTTGGTCAACTAAAATGGGTTAGTCAATTCTTTAAGATTGATCCTTGGTTAGGGATTTGTCCCCAAGTGAAAATGAGGATAGATGACATTCCTAAGTGTCTTTCCGGGCTAGGGGTGAGCATTTGAGTAATTTTAGAGTTGTTTGGTTGACTTATGCACTAGCTAGGTTTGTGGATTTCATGAATATGGCCTTAAAACCCTACCTTGACATGTTTGTGATGGCCTCTAGTGGTGGAACATTAATTTATTTAGAGCTTGTGAACCCTTTTGGTGGTAGTGTTGCTAGTCTTGAGAGATGAGAGGTTGTTGCTAAATATGGTAGGTGTGAGTTGAAGATAATAAGAAGGTGGTTAGAGATCCTTAGGGATTATGATATGAGTGTGTATTAATTTTTCGGTAAGGGTAATGTTGTTGTCGGTGTTCTAAGTAGACTAGCATGTGTTGATGATGGTGGCAAAGAGGTGACTTCAGGGGTCCATCATTTGGCTAGATTGGGGGTTAGGTTGGAGGAAGTTGATCATGGCAATGTAGCATTCTTGATGGTTCTAAATCTTCTTTGATTGAAAGGGTCTAGATTAAGCAAAGCTTAATCTCGCCTTGTTAGAGTTGGAGATGTTGGGTAAAAGAGGGTAATGTGGAGGTTGTCTCCCAAGGGGGAGATGGTGGTTTATGGTACCAAGTGGGCTATGTGTGATTAAGGTCTACAAATGAGTTTAGAGTTATGAGTCCTTATAGAATGTAGAGGGAGCTTCGTAAGGTTGCTTAAAAGTTGGAATATCCTAGTGATATGGTTATGGTTTATCCAGTTCTTCATGCTTTTAGGTTGAGGGGGTGGTGTTGGTGATTCAAGTGTTGCAGGACTCTTGAGGTTATGGACGTTTTGGAGGATGAGTTGACTTATGATGAGGTACGGTGGAGAAATGGGTGGATGTGAGTAAGGGTTGATTTGTGAGGGTGTAGTGTTCGTCAAGGTCCATGGGAAGGATCGTCAAGTCTAGAGTGTCTTTAGGGGAGATAGAGTAGGCATGGAAAAGCGATATCTGTACCTCATTCATTCTATTCAAGCTTATGATAACATGCCAAACTCCATTTTGTGATTTCATGTCTCATGTACCTGCCCCTTAGTCATTTGCATGCATTCATGTTTCCATTGAAAAGGTTCATGGTGATTTCACACTTATGTTGGGATTTTGAAAATGGTAATCTAAAGTGCAGTGTTGCATTCTTGTTGAGGCTGACCTCTTTACGATTGCTCTTCTCTTGTACGTTGAATGTTCCCAAGGTGGAGACATTGAAACGATCCCAAAAAGTGCCCGAAAATGTGCCTCGAAAATGCCCCGAATTGTAATTTCCATATATCTCAAAATTCGTGCATTATTTTGAAAATTCAACTTCGTATCCTTGATCAGGGGTCAAAGTGAGTGGGAAATGGGTCTAACCCCGATTTAAGAGCAAACGATTAGCAATTTCATTTTTCATAATTTTCCTTATCCAGAATTGATCTGCAACCCTGTCACGGATATGTATTAATTATGTCTCCACGATAGGTCCGCGTCACGGACCAGACATGGACCTGTGTATTTTGTTGCCAGTGATTTTTATCTTGGTCCAAGGCTTTTGGGTCTTTGGCCTAAGTGTTCCTAAACGTGAAAATACCTATACTTAGCCATATTTCACCCTCATATCATTCAAAACATTTCCCAATACTTATTCAAACACTTAGCCTAATATTTCACTCCTAAATTCATGTCTCAAGCTCATCCGGATGTCAGGATTTCCTCTCAAGCTTCAAAGTCTCTGTCTTCAATCTTCTTCAAGGATTCTCCAAAAGCTAAGGTATGTGGATTCCTTTCATAGGTTCCTATCACCCATGATACCTAAGCTTCCTTTTACCGTAAATTGCATGATTTAAAGTTGATTTACTCATGGGTCTTACTTATGATGAATATCACTGCACTCTATGTTGGAGTTTATGAGAATGTGACTATTTTAGAATGTTTTGAGCTATGAATCTAAAATCCATTGTGAGATTTTAATGAAGGGTTTTGATGTATATTGCTTAAGGGTGTTACTAAGTATCTACTGATGGTTTTACACAAAATCTAATATCATGATATCACTCTTGAATTGCCTGGTTTTACTCTAACACTACACACCCGCCAAGTGTTTGATAAAATTTCCAGTTTATGATTCTTCAGCTGTAAAAGGCCTAGTGCTTGGACTATGAGTTATATGACTTTATGATGATGAAAGTATGTTGCATATGTGTTAATTTCATGATAAGCTTATATAGTGTTACATGTTGACCATAACCTTGTTGAGGGATTAGTACCTTGACCACTTTGATGGAGGGTGTTAAGTACATTACCATTGTTGAGAGGTTGGTACCTCGACCACTTTGATGGAGGGTGTTAAGTCCATTAACCTTGTTGAGGGGTTGGTACCATGGCCACTTTGAAGGGTTGATACCTTGATCACTACCAAGGGGGTGTTAAGCCTTGGGTTCCGAGTACCAGTTGCTTGGTCCATGATGATGGTCTCTTTTTATCTACGTAATATGTTCTATATAAACATGTTTTACTTAAAGCATCTTTCATACATGTCATATTGCTACCATACTATCTATTGATTATTAGTATGCATTTTGACTAAATTATTTATCTCTTGTTGCATTGCATCCTACATACTTAGTCCATTCAAATGTACAAACGCATATTCTATGCAAACATGATCTTACCATGTAGGAATCGGAGCTCTATTTTGCCATCCTTCTCCTCTACGTGGCTAATACGATTGTATCTCAAGATAGTTGGTGAGTCCTCCATTTCGAGGATGTTGGTCTATATTTCTTATGTTATGTATTGATACTCTCTCCTTTATTGCTACTTTGACTATGAGGGTGAGCCCGGTTGCTTGTCTTGGCCCCTCGCTAAGTATCTATTTTTAGAGGTGTTTTTGGACAAGTTGTGTATTATGCTTCATCTTTGACTCATCTATGACATTTAAGTATTACTCTCTCTTTCTCTCTCACTCCCTTTGTCCCTATTCCCCTTGTTAATGCTTATCTCTATTTGTCATTTTATTTGCTTCCGCGACCAAGGATGTGCAATGGTATGCTATGAGGCTTGTTTGGGGTTCCTTTGGATTCATTATTTGTTGGTCACTTCTAGGGCCTACGCTTGGGTTGTGACATTTGGGTGAATCTCGGTGAGGCGGGATAAACCTCAGTACTGAGTCTAGGCAAATCCCATGCAATGAGGCAAAACCTTAGCGAGGATGCTAAGTCCATAGAGAGGTGTATGTAACAACCCATCATAAGATGAGAAGTCCTACATCGGCAAAACACTAGAGAGATTCTGGGTATATAAGTAAAGGACTGGGCCATATACTGTGAGGCACATTTTGGGGTGAGCCCAAAGGGACAAATCCTTGATGGGCCAGGTCCAAGAGTGGACAATACTTCACAATGTTGGGCCAGGTCGTTACAGGCGTCACCTGAAGCTATAGTTGATCCAATTTATGAGCAGTAGGCTGAGGATCCAATTTAGCCTCCTACAACTTCAGAGGGTACACCAGCATTACAGGAGCTACTGACTCGATTGTTGCAGGGTTGGAGGGTACCCTGTTACTAGTGATCTTCTAGGTACTGCAGTTCCTACTATACCGATTAGTCCTTCATAGCTAGCTTAGGGACCTAGTATGGGATTTCGAACCCCGAGTCCATTTTCTATGCCTTCTATTGCACCTTTGAGGTTTGCAGCCTCGCTAGTTTTTGCCAATGCTGCTATGTCCTTGTCTGAGCAGAAAAGCTTTGAAAGATTGGCTCCTCCCAAATATTATGGTACAGCTAGGGATGGGGCATATGACTTTCTGATAGAGTGTCAGGACCCACTATTTAATTTGGGTACTCTAGAGGCTTACAGAGTAGGTTATACATCTTATATGTTCACATGCATGGCCAAAGAGTAGTGGAGGTCAGTCATGGCCCGAAAGACTGTCAGTGCTCCATCAATGAGTTGGGAGCAGTTTGCTGAGATCTTTCTTGAGAGATTCATACCCTATAGTCTTCGTGATAGGCATTGTGATGAGTTCGACAGATTGGAGCAGGGTTCTATGACTGTCTCCCAATATGAAGCACGATTACATGAGTTGTCCCGCTATGCCATGTCTAGTATTCCCACAGAGTTTGAGCAAATTCGTCGATTCGTAAAGGGTTCGCAAGTTATCTCCAGGATGTTGCCGCCTCTCATATGTTATCTAGCGGTTCCTTCTAGAGTATTGTTGACCATGCTAAGATGATAGAGGGTATCAAGCATGCACGATAGGGTGATAGTAAAAGGTCCCGTCGTCAGGGTCAGTTTGGAAGTCATACACCAAGAGATATAAATCCTCAAAGACAAGGTGCTGAGGGATATCAGGGGAGACCAATTCATGTAGCCATTCCAAGTGCAAATAGTACTGGTAGGCCTAGAGGCTGTTATGTATGTGATGAATTTGGAATAAGGCCTAGGATTGTCCTAAGCGTGCTCCTACTTCTTTTCCATCGGGGGGCACAGAAAACTCACTATACATCAGCCCCAAAAACTAGAGGTGCTTCACATACTATGTGGTGTGGTACTAGAGGTGCCTGGGATAGAGCTCGAGGTGGCACTCATGGTGGAGCACAGGCCAAGGGTGAGTTTCGAATATGTTATGTTGTTCCAGGTCGAACTGAGGCACAAGCATCTGATGTTGTGATCACAGGTATTGTTCTAGTTTGTCATTGTTCAGCTTCAGTATTGTTTGACCCTGCATCTACCTTTTTATATGTATTAACTTATTTTTCTATTGATATTGATGGTTTATGTGACCCTCTTAATGTGCCTATTCATCTTTCGACTCTGGTAGGTGAATCCTTAGTGATGGATTAGGTATATCGGGATTATATAGTGGTAATCTCAGGTAGGGAGACCCAGGCCAATTTGATCCTCCTAGACATGATAGACTTTGATGTTATTTTGGGAATGGATTGATTGTCCTATTATCATGCAATCCTCGATTGTTATGCTAAGACTGTGACCTTATCGCATTTGGAATTACCTAAGTTAGTATGGATAGGCACTCTTAGCTCTTATCCTAAAGGAGTGATTTCTTATGTTCATGCTCGGCGCATGATCAAGCATGGATATTATCTTATTTAAGTCATGTACGCGATATTTCTATGGAATCACCTTCTTTAGAAACCACGAGGGAAGTGAGCGAGTTCATAGATATGTTTCCTACCGACTTAGCCGGTGTTCCCCTAGAACGCGATATCTACTTTGATATTGTTGTGGAATTGAACACTAAGCCTATATCTATTTCCCCTTATTAGATAGCTTCTATAGAGTTAAAGGAGTTGAAGGAGCAAGTAGAAGATTTGTTAAAGAAGGGGTTCATTCAGCCTAATGTGTTGCCTTGGTGTGCACTGGTGTTGTTCGTGAAGAAGAAGGATGGTACTATAAGAATGTGTATTGACTATCGTCAATTGAACAAAGTGACTATCAAGAACAAGCATCCTTTACCTCGTACTGATGACTTGTTTGATCAGCTTCAAGGTGCCTCATATTCTACAAATTTGATTTAAGGCCAGAGTATCATCAATTGAGTGTTCGGGAGTCAGACATACCAAAGACTGCTTTTAGGACTCGGTATGGGCACTTTGAGTTTGTTATCATCTCATTTGCGTTGACTAATACCCCTACTGCTTTTATGGAATTGATGAACCGAGTGTTTAAGCCCTATTTGGACTCATTTGTGATTGTGTTCATCGATGACATCCTAGTATACTCTAAGAGTGAGGCAGACCATATTTGTCACTTGTGACCCGTGCTCCAAAGGTTGTGTGAGGAGAAACTTTATCTAAGTTCTCTAAGTGTTAATTTTGGCTTGCGCCTATAGCTTTCTTAAGTCATGTGGTGACTAATGTTAGCATTATGGTTGACCCAGCCAAGATTGCAGCAGTCCGTGATTGGGTGAGACCTACCTCAGTAACTGAAATTTGTGGTTTTCTTGGACTAGCAGGCTATTATCGTCGATTTGTTCAAGGGTTCTCCTCTATCACAACCCCTCTGACCAGGCTTACTCAGAAGGAAGTAACATTTCATGGACTAGTGAGTCTGAGGCAACCTTCCAAAAGCTTAAGGAAATATTGACATCAACTCCTATCCTAGCCTTACCTGAAGAGTTCATGCCCTTCGTGGTCTATTGTGACGCTTTTTGTGTAGGCTTTGGTTGTGTTTGATGCGAAAGGGGAGGGTTATTGCCTATGCTTCACAACAACTGAAGGTTCACGAGAGAAACTACCCTACCCATGGTCTTGAGTTGGCTACAGTAGTATTTGTGTTAAAATTGTGGTGACACTATCTTTATGGGGTGCATTGTGAGATCTACACTGATCATCATAGCCTTAAGTATATTTTCTCTTAGCCTAACTTGAACATGAGCTAGCGTAGGTGGTTGGAGTTGCTCAAAGACTAGGATATCTCTATTCAATGTCACCTTAGCAAGGCTAATGTAGTGGCTGATGCTTTGAGCCGGAAGGCTTCTAGCATGGGTAGTTTAGCATTTCTTAGGGTGAAAGAGAGACCTTTAGCTTTCGAGGTTCAGTCTTTGGCTAGACAGTTGGTCAGACTTGACATCTCTCCACTGCATAGTGTGTTGCCCTTCATTGAAGCTAGGTCTACGTTGATGGATCTGATTCATGCCTACCAGTTTGATGATGAAAAATTATGTGGATTCGGGACAAAGTGTTGAAAAGTGAAGCTAGTCAGCTTCTCTTGATTTTGAGGGAGTGTTAAAGATTAATGGATGCATTTGCATGCCTAAGGCGGGTGATTGGGTTCTCTTGATATTTGAAGAGGCTCATTGTGCTAATTATTCCATTCACCCGTGTGTGGCAAAAAATGTTTCATGACCTGAAGCAACATTATTAGTGGTGTGGGATGAAAAGGTACATTACAAAATTTGTGGCTAAGTGTTTGCCCAGTAGGTTAAGTCTGAGCATCAAATGCTAGGAGTTTGATGCAGAGGATGCCCATTCCCGAATGGAAGTGGAAGTGTATTACTATGGATTTTGTGACTGGATTACCCGTGACATTGGGTAAGTTTGACTCAGTTTGGGTGATTGTAGGCAGGTTAACCAAATTATCTCACTTTATTCTGGTGAAGACTAACCA
>JAPFFP010029313.1:0-15787 GCA_026153255.1 Solanum medicagineum | reverse complement strand
CTTAATGTCCTTTTGTTGTACATGTATTTTTGATTCCTTTTGTATTCGTTTAGAGGTCTGTGGACATGTGTGGGTAAGGTATGTTGGTTTTGTATATGTCTAAGAGTCTGTAGTTATTTTGAATTTGATCGGGCAGCGGTGACCTTGTCGGCCCGCTTATATGTTGTTTTATGTGTAACTGTGATATTAAAATGTTCTGGGAGCTGCTGTTTTACATTCACAGGTCTGAATTTAGTTCCACTTTCAAAGGAGACTCTGGCAAAATTTCTGTAAAATGTATTACGTTAAAATGCGCTCTGTTCTGTTAAAGGTGCCTAATCGGCATTAGTCACAGTCCCGGGGTCGGGCTGTGACAAGAATCTACAATATGATTGAGGATTCAAGTAGAAGGTTAGAAAGTAGTCCATCGTTATCTAATTTCAGTTATCTATAATATTATTATTACTCTCATATTATCTTTTTTTAGTTATTATCTGTTATTTCATTTGTTTTAATCATGGTGTTATTTGTTATTATTGTTTATGTTCCATTATTTTCATCTATTCTCGTATATTTCTTTACGTACCTGATTTGATATGATTTATAGAAAATACGTTTTTTATCTTCATAAGACAAGTAAGATTGTGTATTATATTATTCACTTGTAGAATTATATTAAACATAATATTATTATTATTGTGTTATGTGTCAGTAGTTTGGGCCATTTATCTTTTATTTTAAACTAAAATAAAAAGTAGATCCAACTCCAATTGATAATGATATTTTGATAAAAATGCTACAATTGACACGGAAAAGTTATTTGCTTAATTAGAAGCAAAAAAGGTCAATTTATTATTATTTTTTTAAAAACTTCTTTTTACTCACTAATTAAATTTTTGTTTAAAGCAAACCCAAAAACTCTTTTACAACTAATAAATATATACAAACAAATTGAAAAATGAAACAAAAAGCTATTTTTTCCCTTCCTTTCTTGCTTTTTTGCTTTCTATCCAAAAATGCTTTTTTCTTTAGTTTTGAGAAAGTTATTAACAACTTTACGGTAACTGGTGACATGATCAATATGGTAATTAACATGCTATAATGTATAAAATTGTCTTAATATATTATTAAAAAAATCTTAATTAGTTATCCTATATTCATAGTATATATAATTTGAATGTGTTAATAATTCTTTTAGTCCTTCAAATATTATACAACTATTATAGTGGTATTTGTGATATTTATCTACTCATATTTTACCTTAAATTAATTGAAATATGTGCTTTTAATTTGACATTGCTGTTGGTAAATTATTATAATTATTGTCCTTTTAAGTCTTATTACTAGGGCTATTCAAAATAGAATTGAAATCGATTATCCGAACGAGAAAAAGTTATTGTTTTATCGATAATGAGTTATTGATTTAGTAGTTTCACTAACGGTTTAAATATTTTTCACTATTGGATTATCGGTTTTTAGTGATTTTTAGGTATTTGCTTAATGGGTTAACCAATAATCGGATAATAAATTAAATAATTATATTTGTTCTATTTGATATATAAAGTTTTTGATAGTTTCGTACTATTATTTTTTACTGTCTCAAATTCTCAATTATTCTACAATGTGATAGTGTTTGATTTTGAGCAAAGTGCAATTCGTCAACTCATGAGTATGATTTATTTGATTTGTCACTTTATTTCTAAGTAATTTTCAATCAATTTTTTTTTTTGTTAAATCTTAATGGTTAAATCAATAACCAAATTAAACCAATAACGATCAATAACCGATAAATCAATAACTAGTAAGTCAATATCTTAATGATTCTATAACGATTTAGCATATCTATAAGTCGATAAATCATAAGTTGAACCAATAAACTTCAAAATCGAATCGAATGAACCGATATGCCGTCCTAATTATTACCAATGGGTTATGTTAAGCTTGTGATTTTATACTCCATATTTGAGGATAATATAATTTTAAAATTGGGCCAAATATAATTTATTTTTTTTAACGTAAAGGACTAAATATGCACACATTTTGATTAATTGAACGTTAAATGTATAAAATTCAAACATCAGAAGGACAACTAATAAGAATTTATCAACAACTTGAGGGACTAAAAATACTATTATCCTTGACTTGAGGGAGTATTTGTCACTAACACCAAGACAAATTTTCATGGAGTTATTCTTAATTAATGCATATTAATTACCATAATTAATGGTAATTAATTGTTTGTTTTCGTTAATTAATTGGTTGATTAAACTTTTAATTTTTAAGCGTCATCACATTTGTCTGAAAACGATTGGACCTCATGATGTTTTGTATAGCTAATTATCTCACTTATAATAGTATTGTTGAAAATTAGTACAACTATCTTAAAGAATGATTAATTAGAGAGGACTTTTAACTATCAATGATCATATTCTTTTATGCAAAAATTATATGGATAAGCAAACATATATTAGTTAATTAGCTAGCATAGTTATAGTTTGAATTAATTACAGCTCGTGGTAAATATCTAGCTGTAATTACAATTTGAATCTTGTATAATTCGCGCGATTTATACAAACATTGTGTGCGATTATACAAAAGTTGTGCACGAATCAAATTGTATATATAGCGAAATATAAAATACTGCAAATTATATAGCAAATTATACAAATCTTTTGCAAGAATTGTATAGCGAAATATGCAAATGTTATACAAAAATTGCGAATTGTATATCGAATTATACAAACATATCCAAATGCAGCTATAACTATAGTTATAAAATATGATTACCCAGACTATAGCTATGGAATGTAATTAAGAATTTGAGTGGCTATATGTGAAAATTCTTCTTTTTTTATACACATAATCAGTTATACCCTTGAAATGCTACCAATATGAATTGCCCTATGATGATTTGAGATCGCTTTCATCCTTAATAAGAGTTTTTATGTTTGATCCTCAACGAACGAAAAAGCTTGTGTTCAGAGTGTTAGTCAATGCGTGAGTCTTGTAATATATGTGCGAATTCAAATTTGATTGACTCTAATATGATATCAGACATCGAATAATAATTTGAAAAACAAAAAAAAAACATACTGTGAAATCTTTATTGTAATTGGGTGCTCTCTATATACAATACACTAGATGATATATTTAAATGACCTAACGCCAAACTAATAAAGACAACACAAAGTACATGTCAATTTCAAAGCTTTTAATTAATGCCTCCATTAGTAACTTCCTATTTGTCAATATTATATGGAAGACATTAGAAGGGTCTTTGTTCAATTTATTCTTTACAATATGATGTAATTCATGGAAAACATGTACATTAGTATCCGATACATATATTGATGTTTGACTATATTCAAATTCGTTTTGAAAAATCTCATATTGTAGAGTGGGAGACAAAATGTAAGACGATTTCCAAGACGACTCTGTATCTAATAAATTTGGCTGCTAAATTTATAAATGCGTACTTATCATTTCACGACAAGCAATATTGATAGTAAAAAGCTTTGAAACACATTTTATAATCTCCAACAACCCACTGCATAATTTCCCTTCGTATTTTTTCCATGTTCCCCACTTCCATCTATGCATTTCTCCACTAATATAATGTCTAATTTCTTTGTTATCGTGGGTAGTGAAAAAGTTTAAATTTACGCCTATCGAGGCAAAGAGAAATACAAAATCAGATTCAGAAGTTAAAGTTTATAAGATTTTTATATCGATTTTGGGACAAGAGTACACAACATTCTCTGTTTGACATGAAATTTCCAATTGTGGTTGATATATATGCATCCAAATTGACTTGAGAAAAATCTTGTCAAAATATTTTAATTTTTTTAAAAATTTTGATAAATTATATATAGCTATAAATAAAAAAAATAATTTTATTAGGTACTAAAATATTGTAAAAGAATAAATAAATTAAGTAAGATTTAGTGAAAATTAAGTTGGATTGGTTCTTGACTATTTTATAACCCATTACACAATCAATTTTGATCCAACCCATTTAGACCCAAGCAAATCTGGGCTAGGTTGACTCTTGACCCGTTTGTTATCGTGATCCATTAGAATCCGTCCAAATTTGACTCAACTCATCCAATTGTTATCCCTAATTTAAAGTATTGCTAATTTAGTTAAAAAATTTTTTTAAAATATTGCAAAATATAAAGCTCATATAGTTGTGTCGAGAATACAACAAACATAATTTTCTTATTTACTTAAGAAAAGAATTTAATTTACATATATATCGACTTTTTTTTTTTTAGATTTAATTGAAATTATACCAGGTATATTATTGTTGAAAGTCCCATCAAAGAACTTGACAAGTCTCTTGTACATGCATGATTAGTTGTATCATATTGTGTGCTTTAATTTGTCTCCACTTTCTCATCCCACTCAAACTTGTTTTCAATATTTTCACCATTCCTAATGCTATCAAGATCTAATTAGTACTTTCAAAAATTGAGGTCTTAATCCACTCCAAAGTGGTTAAGCAATTTAATAATTTAAGTTATTCACCATTTGTTTCACATAATAACAAGGGCAAAAGAGATTGGACTTGGACACTATATCATGAGTTTTATATTTTTAATATTGTATTGTCAATTTATATTGTTCATGAAATAAATCTTAATCTATTGACACAAAATTTTCAAATATCAAATTAAATTAAAAATATTGAATTTTTATATTTATAAATCAAATCAAACCTATACTATTCTTATCACTAGACATAAAGGTAACCATGAGATCAAGTTGGTACTATTTGCCACCAATTTGGTTTAGGCTTACAACTTACAAATCAAGTCAAATCAAGTGATGTTTGTTCCTTAAGTATAGGTTTTAAATTTGAACTTTAGGTGATAAGTACGAAAAAAATTCTCTTAAGGAGTATTTATCCTTTAAATGATCTTGATTAATTTCCATATTATCAAACATCATATGAGAAAAAAAATGTAATTAACAAGTGAAAGGTTCTCCAAGCAAAAGAAATGTACATAGGATATGTTAGTTAATCATGAGAGATTAAAATTGAAAAAATTATGGCCCAATATCTTTGATTATATGTTTTAGAAAAAAATTATGCAAATAAGCAAATATATACTAGTTAATTAGTTAAGTTAATTATAGTTTGAATTAATTAGGGCTCGCGGCAAACATCTAGTTGTAATTACAGTTTGAGTTTTGTATAATTCACGCGATTTATACAAAAATTGTCCACGATTATATAAAAGTTGTGTGCGAATCAAATTGTATATCAAAATATACAATCATTGTGAATTTTATAGCGAATTATACAAACGTTGTACACAAATTGTATAGCGAAATAAACAAACGCCATACAAATTGTATAGCGAAATAAACAAACGTCATACAAATTGTATAGCGAATTATACAAATGTTGCGTGAATTATACAAACACTGTTATAATTATAATTCCAAATGTAATTACTCAAACTATAGTTATGAAGCATAATTAGGCTTTACATATTGCCATTGGAAAAATTACTTAAGTAGATCCGTTTTAATAAATAATTACTGATTTTAGCAATACTTTTTATTTATTACCATTTATAGCAATATATATCAATATTATGATAAATCTGCACTTGTATTAAAAGTGTATCATGCATTCAAAATAAATATATTATAACTGTTTAGTGAAAATAATTTTTTATTGCTACAAATGGTAAATATTTTCTTAATTTAGTATATCTATATACGTTTCCCTTTGCCATTTGTGGAATTTGCTCAACTATTTATCCTTAATGAATCCATGACTCAAACTATTTACCTTCTTATTCCACTTTTTTTTTTTTAAATTTTTCCCATGACATCAGCATGAATGCTATGAATATAATCTCCTGTGACACTCCGACGGCATACATATACCATAGCGATTTCATATAGGATGAACTCTATCTTCTGTGATACTTTGGGGGTATATTGATAACCTATTGGTATCATATAAGAGTATGCTATTTTTTTTTAAAAAAAAAATTGTGAATTGAGCTTAACCCACCCAGCACGGCCCCACTGCCATCCCTAAAAGTTAATTTCGTTTTAAAACTTCATATATACAGAGTTCTATACGAGATACTGATAGATGCAAGAACACTTCCCGAACAAATCTCATTAATTCATCATAAGGATGTCATGAAAATGCTGCACAACAGCACAAACACATATATATAGAAACAAAAAAAGAATCATTATCTATAGTGTAGATAATATTCGAAAAGGGACTACAATTCACCTATTTCATTAAGCAATATTCTTTTTTCCAAAGTGGACAAAAATGACCAACTAGAATCTCTGCTAATTCAATTATAGTCTGTTTATGTTTTCTTATCCATCACAATTTATGTATTAACGTACCTCGAAACTAATTAAATCAACTGTATGTTATTCTTTTTTTCTATCCGAACTATTACTGTCAACTTAACTAGGTGTGTTTTAGTACGTAGATAGTGACAGTTCAGGCAAAAAAATGAAACTTACGGTGATGGTTCGTGTTGAAAAGGGGAACAATTTGTAGTTGAGGTATCGGAAAAAAAGTAATAGTTCTTTCATCTTGCATGATTCATGACGAGACGAAGTTGCTCAGATGGTAAGCATCCTACATTTCCAACCTGAAAGTTAAGCAAGATTTAAGATGTTAATTCCCTTCCCTCGCACAATTGTCACTTGCCTTTGCTTCATTAATTTCTTGTTTTATGAATTTCCCATTTTTCATTGCAATTGCCCAGAAATTCAGCGCAATGTACTTGCTGAAAAAATACCCAAAGACAGGGAGGCCTGCAAAAATTGCTCCATCACTTGCTTGATGTCCGCCATGGCTTCTGTTATATTTTGCTTTTTCTAGACTCGAAATTTATTATATCTACTTATATCATATGTACATGATTTAAATCAAAGCTACTGAACTCATATGAAGTCGACATAGCTTATTTTATTCTTGGTTGTAATAAGAATATCGAAATTTTTAGTATTTTACTTAATGTGCAGTCCCTTTTTGAGAATTATCTTCACCGTGGATAATTTATTCAGCATGATGATTTTTTTTTATGACTAGGAGAATCCGCAGCCATTACCTTCAGAATGCGCACACGGTAAACCCTTGCTCCTATGCAATAGCTTGCAAATTATATAGGAAAAGTAACCCAGACTAGGCAAGCCTCGTGCGACGAGTTCGATTAAGAAGGCAAACACCTTGTTTTCGCTAGTAAGGGGTTTTGAACTTTAGTCCTCCAACGTGAAAGTCCCAAAACCAAACTATTCGACAACCTATTAGTGGGGGAGCCACAAAGGGATGAGGGGTTCATTCGAACCCCCTTCAGCGAAAAATTATACTATTTATATATGTTAAAAATAATTTTTTATGTAAATATATAGATATCGAACTCCTTTCGCTTAGTTGGTGTGACTACTTCTTAAAATTTTAAACCAAATTAATCAAAATTTGACTCTGACAGTGCCTCCTATGATGATTCTTTTTTTAATTCCTATATGTGTGTGTGTGTGTTTGTGCAGCATTTTAATGACATATTCATGATGAATTAAAATGAGATTTGATCAAAAAGTGTTCTTGCATTTATCATTAGCTCATATGAAACTCTATGTGTGTATATATATATGAAGCTTTAAAATGAAATTTACTTGAGGTACTTGGGTGGGTTGTATGAAGCTACAATCTCCGTCTAATTTTATTTGACCCCTATTGACTTGACACAGGGATTAAGAAGTAATAAATGATGAATTATTTTACCAAATTACCTTTTGAATATAATAAATATAATGTCTTGAAAAATGTAATAGAGAAATGACTATAATTAATGATAAAGATAAATTAGGAACTAAGTGTAAAATTGTCTGTTGATTTCATAAAGTGAACAAGTATTGTTGGACATCCCAAAATAGTACAGGGGCCAAGTAAAGTTGGACGGAAGGAGTATTTCCACTTACATTGTAATTATATAGAAGTGAGAAAAACACATATGTAGTGAGGTATAACTTCAGTAATGTTATTCATATGACCGTGCAAAGCGCGGTTAAATTTACTAGTACAAAATTACAAAGTAATCACGAAGAGTCTTCTACTGTTATTACTCTGCTATGAAAGTCGATGCTTTCTTGACCAACGCGATGGGGAGATCTCGGATCCTGACCAATTATACAACAGGTGCATCTGCCATGAATATCACATACTGGAGTTCCATATTCACATAACTTGGGACAATCTGCAACTGAAGAACATTTTTGTCCCATCCTAGCATCTGAGGATTGTAAAACAGAAATTTAGCACCTTGCACAAAAGTTATAATTGTTGGCAATTCGTTAGAAATTAAATGTTACTATATAATTGAGGTAGATCTAGAGTTAGTATGTTTTTAATTGATGGAATCATATTTTGATAATAGTCTCATTTTAGTGATTCAATTTGAGAATGGTAGGTGTGATGTCGCGCTGCATATCGGTCAGTTCGATTCAGTTTTGAACTTTATCGGTTTGTGAATATGCTAAATCATTATAGAACCATCAAAATATTGGTTTATCGCTTATTGATAGTTATCGGTTTAACCATTAAAATATAACAAAAAAAAACAATTTATTGAAAATTACTTAGAAACAAGCTGACAAATCAAATGAACCATACACATGAGTTAACAAATGCATTTTGCTGAAAATCAAACACTGTCACATTGTAAAATAACTGCGAGTTTGAGACAGTAAAAAATAAAAGTATGAAACTATCAAAAACTTTATATATCAAATAGTACTAATATAATTATTTAATTTATTACCAAGATCGATTAACCCATTAAGAAAAAATCTAAAACCGTTAAGAACCTATAATCCAATAATAATTAAAAAAAGAAGAAGTATTATTTACCCCTTTTAAAAATTGTGCTCATATGTAGCCTAAAATAATTCATAAGAAATTCTGTCAAAATCTTTCAAAAAACAACTTTTAAATTTAATATATTATATATCAGTAATAAAGAAAAAAAAAGATTTATTAGATGCTTAAAAATATAATAGAACAAAGAAAGGTATAAAAAATTATTAAGAATTGGATGCATTGGATTAAGATATTCCATTTGAGCCTCAGGAATTTTGACCCATCCATTTATTAAATTTATCAATTTTGAACCATTCGAATTCAGTCAAAGTCACTTGCTTAACATTTTCAATAAAATCAAAATCTTGAGTAGATTATAGTCAACTTTTCTTTAATCATTAATGAAATTGTTTGTTTAAATATTTTTTAATTTATATAACAAAATGTTATTGTAAAGAACATATATCATAACAGATAGTGATAGAACCAGAATTTTCTTTAAAAGAGTTTAAAATTTTAAGAAGTAACACAAACACTGAATGAAGTTCAATATTGATTACATATATACATAAACCATCAAATTAAACCTTTTTGGCAATTATACCATTTGACAAGCTTTTGTAAGAAAATAGAGAGATAAAGAAAGACTAACCACATGAATAAATCAAAGAAGTGACTACCAAAATCACAATCAATGAAGCCTTCTCCATGTTCAATTTATAAAGCAAAGCACTAAAAGTGTTTATTTTTGTGAATATATATAGGACCATATTCATTTAAGTTTATGCCAATTTTTCTAGAAATAGATTATATGGATATGATTATATTCAACTGTGAAGTTTGTTTTTTTTTATCTTGAATTTATTTTCCTCATTATTATATGTAAAAATTGCAATTATGATTGGTTTGACTTGTGTGAGTAATCTAATGGTCCAATATATTTTATATAGTCAATGAAAAATATTCAGCTAGTATATGTAAATCTTATTTCAAGATTTTGATGTCATCTTCTTGTGAATCCTATTAAATGAATTTTACCTTCTTTTTTTTTTTTGTTCTTTTAAAGATTTTCTCACTTTTAAATCATTTTTTTCTTTTTTGTTCATAACTTTGGAATTATGGCGATTTGATTTGTGTAAATAAATATAACATGACAATTAAATAAAATATAGAATGACTATACATATATTAATATATCATAATTTCATGATTTACTCTTTATTCTTATTTATTTATTTGACTCATGATTAGTCGATATGCATGATTTGTAAATAATCCAATTGAATGACTAGATTAATAAATTTAGATAAATAAATAATTTAATACATATGCTTGTAAAATAAATAAAAAAATGCGGATTATATCATATGGAAAATTATCATGCGGATTAGATGCAACAAATCTATATAAATAATATATATTAGTTGAGATTTTATCTGGATGTTAAACATCTATTTAGGCCCTATATTAAAAAAAATAAAAACAAAAATTGAGTGATGGATTTTTTATTAATCTATTGCTAAATTGCTCGTAATAAATATAATTTTTTAAAACAATTAAACTATTACTAAATAGAAGTAATCGCAAATTTTAATGTTTAGCTATAGATTTTATCCATCATTTTTCTATATTTTAGTCATGGCATTTTCATAATATTAGCTTGTTCTAGGATTAATGTAACTAACCAATTTGTTTAAGATAATTAACTAGACAACATTATTGTTGTTATTATTTTAACATGCTCAAGTAATAATAAACATAAACTAAATATTGAGACACTCCTTAATTTAAACATAATCTTCATTTCATTAGCCAATAACAAGGAATAATTAAATTACATGAAGAAAATAAATTTCAAATATTTATTTAATTAACTCTAATTATTAGAAGAATATTCTTGCAAGCTCAATACTTTTCTGCCAACTCCAATATTTTCTTGATCATCAGAAGAACATGTTGGTGTAACACAACATTTGCAAATTCCATTAATACATTCTCTAATTCCAATTCTGCAGAATGGAATTATTTTAGAACAATCTGGATCACCAACACATTGTTGTCCTGTTGTCACATCTGAAAATAATAAAAAAAAATCATTAGCAATTATCCATTTGTCAATAACCCAATAGTACTAAAATAAAATTAGCGATGAGTTTTGTTGTTTAGCCATAAAAAATTGTCATTTTTTTTGTGATGGGTTTGGTAGGTTGAGGTTGAGATATCGAATCAGTAATCGATATTGGAAATGTCAAATTAACCCATAAAAATATGATTCACTCAATCCATTTATGTTTGGAAATAGGCCTTTCATTTAGCAACAGATTCCGATTTGATCCTTTTAATCCAATCATGTAAAAGACCGATTGATATGTAACCAAATTTGCACATATAACACCTTTAATAAAATAACAATTTGAACAGAACCTTGTTATTGGGGTTGGGTTGGTAGGTGACACTTAATCAGTAATCCATAGTGGGAATGTCAAAATTAACTCATGAAAATATGATCCATTTGGTCCATTTAAATTTGGGAATAGGTCTTTCATTTAGTGACTCAGTTCATTTTGATCCTTTTAATACAACCATGTAAAAGACGGATTGATATGTAATCAAATCCGCACATATAACACCTCTTATAAAATTACAATAGGAACCTACATTGTTGTTGTTATACTATCAAACCTCTCTACGACAGATTCTGATTTTTCTTCTTTTTTTTTTTTGCACTTTTATAATCAAATATCGTTATAAAAAACATATAACATAACAGAACATGAAAATTGATCGCAAATTATTAAATTCTTTTCTAATTACAATAACATGTAACTAGTTGAGGGAGAAAACAAAAACTAACCAAATGAAATGATCAAGGAGGTGATGCCTAGCAAAATTGCAACCATTGAAAACTTGTCCATATTGTATGAAGGGAAGTATATTTTCTTTGTTTTGTTTTTGTTTCACTTTGAAGTGCTTCTTGTTGTGACAATATATATATAGTATCAAAGCTAAGAATGATATGGTCAGAGAATTTTTTTTTTATGTATTTGTAATCTTTTTTCAAGATTTGATATTATTTCATTAAATGAAATTTACCTTTCTCTTTCATTTTTTTTCCTTTTTTGTTTGTAACTTTTAATTACCATATATGATGATTTGGCATGTATAAATAATCTAAGAGGATAATTTGATTGAATATAGCATGACATAAGTAATCTATCTATCATGACTTCATATGCTATAATTTTAAATATTTTTTTTTATTTGTTTGTAGCTTCAATTAATAGTAAGTTGACTATAACAACAAAAAGAAAGAATGATTATATTATGAATAATTAAACGTACTCAAATTAGATAAAGTGGGACAAAGGGATAATTTCAAATATATACAATAAATTAATTAATTTACAATAAATATAGTCATGTTTATTTACATTAAAAATAGCCCAGAATCATAGAAAATATACATGATTATACAATATACCTTGCCAAAAATCATAGAAAGTATACACTGACTAGACAATGTAGATTACTTATACATGAGTTATACGCTAAATATAGATTATGATAAACTCAAAAACTGAATATGATTTGACTATTCATGAAATATATACTGATTAGATATGCCTATACATCCGATAACTATTTTTTGATGGAATGACCTTGCACTATAGTTATCCCTATAAATACTGTAAGGTTCAAAAACCCAAAAGTTAAAAACATTTTCTTATATGATTGTATTCAAAATATCTACATAAAATGACAATAATTTCAAATTAAAGTTATACCATTAAATTCTTACGTGAAGCCAAACTTATTAAGTACTATTAAGATTATTTTATTTTATAAGGTACATAGGAGTGGAGCTTCAAAACTCAGTAGTAAAAAAAATATTGTGGTCCAAATTTTATAAACTAAATTTTTTTTGAATTTTCTTCTAAAGGTGCATGTAAGTGCAGTCAACTTTCAATGAATCCATATTGATGTCTGTCTATCCTCCAAAATCTATTCTATCTGTTTATCCAGTTAGGGAGGTTGCACTCTAGGTGGCTAGAAAGATTCGCTAGCAGCGACAGAGCTATCTTTATACGAAGGGTATCAAGCAACACTTTTTCGTCAAAAAATTATGATATTTGCATAATATTAGCTTGAGCTAGAATTAATGTAACTAACCAACTTGTTTAAGATAACTACAACAAAAATAATAACATACCCAGTGGAATTCCACAAGTGAGTCGTTTGAGGAGGGTAGAATGTATGCAGACCTTACCACTACCTTATAGAGGTAGAGTGGCTGTTTCTTGGGAACCCTCATCTCAAAAATCCATAAGCAGAATAAACTAATTATGAAAGAGAGGTGATCAATCTTAGAGAAAAGCCTAGCCCCTTGCAATTGGTCAAACAAGTTATCAATCCTTGGAAAAGGATATCTATTGTTATAGTGACCCTATTGAGTTGCCGGCAGTCAATGCACATTTTAAGTGACCCATCTTTCTTCATTACAAAAAACACCAGTGCACCCCAAGGTGATTGGGTAGGTCTAATAAATCCCTTCTCCAACAAACCTTTCAATAGCTCATTTAACTTCGTCGGGGCCATATAGTAAGGGGGAATGGAGATAGGTTGGGTGTCGGGAAGGAGATTTATGCCAAAATCTATCTCCCTTTCGGGAGAGACACCGGGAAGGTCATTTGGGAAGACATCAAGAAATTCATTTACAATCGGAACCGACTCAATGAAAGGGACTTTGGACTCCACATTTTTGACTCTCACAAGATGATACAAACACCCCTTGAAAATCAACCTATGGGCTTTAATGCATGGGATCCTACTCCTCATTATTACATCATGACTTTCCCACTCAAGGATGGGTTCGTTTGGAAATTGAAACTTGACCTTACGGGTCCTACAATCGATAAAAGTATAGTATGCATGCAACTAATCCATCCCAAGGATAACATTAAAATCAACCATATCTTATTCAACAAGATCACAAAGTAAGATTTTATGCAAGATGCAAACCAGACAACTTTTATACACCCTCCTAGCAACAATAGATGCACCAATATGAGTAGACACCTCATATGGCTCATGCAACAACTCCGACTCAACATGAAACTTTTAGCAACAAAGGGTGTAACAAAGAATAAAATTAACATATATAAGACGGATAACAACAAGTTGTTTAAGATAAGTAGACATCATTATCGTTATTATTTTAACATGCTCAAGTAATAAACATAAAATAATATCAAGATACTCCTTAATTAAAACATAATCTTCATTTCATTAGCCAATAACAAAGGCATTTATTAAATTCACATGAACAAAATAAATTTCAAATATTTATTTAGTTAACTCTAATTATTAGAAGAATATTCTTGCAAGCTCAATACTTTTCTACCAACTCCAATATTTTCTTGATCATTAGCAGCACATTTTGGTCCAACACAACACTCGCAAATTCCATTAATACATTCTCTAATTCCAACTCTACAGAATGGAATTACTTTAGAACAATCTGGATCACCAACACATTGTTGTCCTGTTGTCACATCTGAAAATTAAAAACAAAATTATTAGCAATTATCCATTTGTCAATAATCCATAGTACTAAATAGAATTAGCGATGAGTTTTGTTGTTTAGCTGTAAAAATTTGTCCGTTCCTTGAGGTAAGGTTTATAGGTTATTGAGATACCTAATTTATAGTCGGTGCGACTACACATGCACTATAAAATTTTGGAAATGATAAAATTAGCTCATGAAAATATGTCCCATCTGATTCATTTAAGTTTGGGAATAAGTTCTGTAGATACTGAAACTTAATGGGACTCTGTAAGACGCGTTCCATAACAATTAGGTTTTCTAAAGGCTACTCTACCCTAAAGGTATTATATTCTCTTTAAAAAAACATATCAAATCTTTCATAAATTCTGAAAATATATGACTCAAGGAGGTCAAAATAATTCTAGGGTCGAGAGACATATGACCGTAACAACCACTAAATAATATTCTTGTTTTTGATATATTTAAAATTTGTTACAAACAGTGACTCACCATTTTTACCCTCTCAATTCAACCATATAAAACATGAGTTGATATGTAATCAGATCCACCCATATAACACTCCTAATAAAATCACAATTTGGATAAATCTTATTATTGTTATACGATCAAATCTCTCTAGTAATAACTATACAAACTTACCGTTTGAAATGATCAAGAAGGCGACTACCAAAAACACAATCATCAAATTTGTCTTGACCATGTTGGGCAAAAGAATGATTTTTGGCTTTTGATCAATGCTTCTAAACACCACATTATATATTTTTTTCTTTCCAAGGAGAAATTTTCATTTATGTAATATTATTCCCAATTAGAAATTGTTTTAATTCCAGATTTCGAATTTATTCCTAATTAGGAATTGTCTTTCAAGGAATAATAATGATGTGGATAAGCAAACCATATACTAGCTAATCAGTTAATATAATAATAGTTTGAATTAATTACGTTCCATGGCAAATATGTAGCTGTAATTACAGTTTGAGTTTTGTATAATTCGCGCGATTATATAAAAGATGTGTGCGAATCAAATTGTATAGCGTAATATACAAACATTGTAAAATATATAGCAAATTATACAAACATTGTGAATGAATTGTATAGCAAAATATACAAATATTATACAAAAATTACTAATTGTATAGTAAATTATACAAATATTGTGTGGATTATACAAAAACTACGATAAAATATAGTTACAAAATATAATTACCCAAATTATAACTATGGAACATAATTAGACTTATATGTTTGTCATTTATGAAATTTGCGTTTTTTTAAGGAATAATTTCAAATCTTGAATTTTTGTTATTGGGTCAAAAAACTATTCTTTGATCAATGGAAAGTAGTCAAAGAAAAATGTTAGTGCATAAATATATTACTATAGATAGAGATAT
>JAPFFP010029291.1:0-15788 GCA_026153255.1 Solanum medicagineum | reverse complement strand
GATATTAAGGGAAAAACCAATCCCGCTCTGATACCATGTAAGTTATGATGCTGCAGAAAATGTGATACTGCAGAAAAATATACTGCAGAAAAGTATACTGCAGAAAAATATACTGCAGAAAAGTATACTGCAGAAAAAATTATACTGCAGAAAAAGGTATATTTCATTCATAGTTTTGTACAATATTTATAGGAGAACAAGTAACCACATAATCTAAACTAATCAATCCCTAATTCTTAGGAATCCCTTGAATCAAGGGATTTTTCCTATAATAACATATTCCATATTTACAGCAGCCATATTTACAGTAACAGAATCAAATCTGCCAGCTTTTTTAACAACCCAAAGTCACATTACAGCCAAATTAAGTGTGGGTACCTTGATATATAAAATTAGCGGTCGTTCATATATCCTTGAAGCAAACCATTATATTATAATTCAGCATAACCTGCTTTAAATCAAACGATCCCTTAGGTTTTGGGGTTCAATTTCGAGCAAGGAAATGACAATGTGGCTAAATTACACCCAATCAGAATAATGACAGACATGTCAATTTCCTCACAAGCAACAAAAGAAGAATACGAAACAGCTATAGGATAACCGGACACTAGATGAGAAACCAAAAAAGCTTCGCTACAAGGTAGAGTTTCTTGTATTGTGAAGTTCTGCCTCTGTGTTCCTCAACCTTCACATTTGGATATCAAACATACAAACCTTCTTGTTTTCAAAACAAGCTCAACCTTGTTGCCTTCCTTCTTCCAACTCGCATAAAAAATACCGCTATCACCATTGTAAGTTCTTACAATCTTGGCCTCCTTCACTAACCATATATTTATGCATTTATCCAATGACCCACTTGCCAAGTATTCACTATTCGGACATAATGCAATAGCATAAACAGGTTCTTGATTCAAAATGGAAGAGAACCTACTCAAACAATAAACACATTCTACAAGAACAACACAAACATTTGATAATCTAACAGAAAGATATGCAGTTACCTCATTCTTGCTCCACTCTCTCCCATCCCCCACATCACCAACCAAATAAAAAGAATAGGTATATAGGTATCGATAGTTCAATTGAGTATGAGTAAACAAACCCCATAATACTCGAGACTGTCATTTGGCAGGTAAAAAATGTAATTCTATTTAGAGTGACTTACTATTTTCTATGTCCTTTCCAAGTTGACATAATGAGTCCACATTCATAACCTGTGACTGTTCAAGTTGTGAAGAAGACACCCTTGTTCCACTTCCCGTAGTTTCATTGTAGAGTCATCGGAGCTCATTTCTATCCTCCTCCTCCACGTGGCTAAGCGGTTAGATAAAAGATTTGCTATTGTGAGTCCTCGCTTTCAAAGACAATCTCCACTTACTTTCATGATTTATTTAAAACTTGCCTAATCTTTGGATTCTATCTATTGAGGGTGAGCCCAGGAGATGTCTTGGCCCCGTTCTATTCGTGACTAGATGTGTTGTTGGATATGGTTATGTTATGTACATTATGAGCTTGGCTCTTATACTTTGTAATTATAGAAGATTCCCTTAGTCCCTTATTACCTTCTATGTTTTGAATGCTTGTTGTATTGAAGAGATGAAAGTCTTAAGCCCCTATTGTCCCTATAAGGTGAATCATACTTACCCGCCCCTTAGACTTTATTTGCTACGTGATTCATGCTCATCCTCTTCCCTATAACATCCCATAGCATGAGTCCAAAGTTTCGTTTCCCTTAGAACTATTTTCTACTTGTTTATTATCTATTCTGCTTCTGTAACCAAAGATGTGCTATTCATGCTTAGAAAGGCTTTTTTGGACAAGTTATGTATTATGCTTGAGTTTTGACTCATCTATGTTATTTAAGTACTAAACTCTCTCCCTTGGTCCCAATTTTCCTTGTTTATGTTTCTCTTGTTGTTTATTCTTGCTTTCGCGACCAAGGATGCGTGTATGATATGCTAAGAGGCTTGTTTGGGGCTCCTTCGAGTTCCTCATTTCGTCGTGTCACGATAGGCCCTAGTTTGGGTTGTAACACCCCTGCTGCCGCTGGCCACCTGGGCCTCTTCCCGGGCTAGTTGTGGACCTACTCGTATCATTTTTTGGCTATGTTACGTCGGAGACCCAATGCAACGCTAGAATCCATGGGTTAACAACAACAGAAAACTGCCAAAATCGCCCATTTCCTGTTCCTTGGCCAAAAGTATCTTACCAGGCATCCTATGCCACCACCAAGACACTGAACCTCTTCCCAGGCTCGTTGCAGACCCACTCATATGATTTTTCAAGAATGTTGCGCCGGATCCCCCTACAGCGCCAGAATCCGTGGGCGAACACCCACAGAAAACTACCAAAATCATGTGTTTCCTGTTCCTTGGCCCATAAAATCCCACTAAGCGTCCCCCGCCATCGTCGAGCCACCGGGGCCTCTTCCCCAGCTCATTGTGGACCTACTCATATGACTTTTTGGGAATGTTGTGCCAGAGCCCTTTGCAACACCAAAATCCGTGGGCTAACACCCACAGAAAACTGCCGAAATCGCCTATTTACTGTTCCTTTGTCCATAAAATCCTACCAGGCGTCCCCCGCCGATGCCAGGCCACTTGGGACTCTTCCTGGGCTCGTTGCAGATCCACTCGTATGATTTTTAGGGAATGTTGTACCGGAGCACCTTGCAGCACCGGAATTCGTGGTCTAACACCCACAAAAACCAGATGAAATCGCCTGTTTCCTGTTCCTTGGCCCATAAAATCCTACAAGACGTCCTCTGCTGCCGCTAAGCCACCTGGGCCGTTTTCCAAGCTCGTTGTGGACCCACTCATATGTTTTTCTTGGAATGTACACTGGAGGCCCCTGCAGCCTCGAAATTCGTGGTCTAACACCAACATAAAACTGCGAAAATCATTTGTTTCCTGTTCACTGGCCCATATAATACTACAAGACGTCCCCTACCATCGCCGTGCCACCTGGGCCTCTTCCCAGTCTCATTGCGGCCACTCATATGATTTTTCATGAATGCTGCACCAGAACCCCCTACAGCGCCAGAATCCGTTGGCTAACACCCACAGAAAACTGCCAAAATTATTTTTTTCCTGTTCCTTGGCCCAAAAAATCCTACTATGCATCCCCCACGTCGCTGGGCCACCTGGGTCACTTCTCGAGCTAATTGTGGAATGAATTGTACGATTTTTCGAGAATGTTGCACTGGTGTTCACTGCAGCACCAGAATTCGTGGTCTAACACCCCAGAAAACTACTGAAATCACTTGTTTCCTATTCCTTGGCCCATAAAATCATACAAGGCGTCCCTCGCCATCGCCGGGCAACCTAGGCTTCATCTCGGGCTCAATGTAGACCTGCCTCATATGATTATTCAGGAATGTTGCCTGGGAGGCCCCTGCAGCGTCAAAATCCGTGGGCTAACACTTACAGAAAACTGTCAAACTTGCCTATTTTCTATTCCTTGTACCAAAAATCCCACTAGGCATCCCCTTCACCACCAGGCCACCTTGGCATCTTCTCGGACTAGTTGCGGACCTACTCGTATGGTCTTTCAGGATTGTTGCACCGGAGCCCATTGCAACACTAGAATCCATGGACTAACACCCAAAAAAATCTACTGGAATTGCTTTTTTCCTATTCCTTGGCCTATAAACTACAACCAGGCATCCCCCGCCACCATCGGGCCATTGTTTCTGATTCCCGGGCTCGTTATGTACCCACTATATGATTTTCGGGAATGTTCCATCGAAGCCCAATCCAGCGTTAGAATCTGTGGGCTAACACCAACAGAAAATTGCCAAAATCACCTATTTCATGTTCCTTGACCCATAAAATCCTACCAAGCGTCCCCTAAGGTCGTCGGGCTACCTTGGCCTCTTCCAGGGCTCATTGAGGACGCACTCGTATAGTTTTTTAAGAATGTTGCATCGGAGCCCCCTGTTGTGCTAGAATTCGTGGGCTAACACCCACAGAAAATTGCCAAAATCGCTTGTTTCCTGTTCCTTAGCCTATAAAATACTATCGGGCATACCCCGTCGCCGCCGGGCCAACTAGTCCTCTTCCTAGGCTCATTGTGAACCCATTCATATGCTGTTTTGGGAATCTTGCACCAGAATACCCTGCAGCACCAGAATCCGTGGGATAAAGCCCACAGAAAACTGCCAAAATCGCCTATTTCCTGTTCCTTGGCCAGAAAAATCCTACCAGGCGTCCCTCGCCACCGTCGGGCTACGTGGGCCTCTTCTCTGGCTCGTTGCAGACCCAATCATATTAATTTTCAAGAATGTCGAGTGGAAGACCTTGTAGTGCTAGAATCCGTTGGCTAATACCCATAGGAAACTGCCAAAATCGCCTGTTTCCTGCTCTTTGGCCTATAAAATCCTACTAGGCATCCCCCATCGTTGTTGGGCCACTTGGGCCTCTTCCTGGGCTTATTCCAGACCCACTTGTATGATTTTAAATAATGTTATGCTGGAGACCCCTGAGGCGCCAGAATCCCTGGGCTATCACCCACAAAAAATTACCAAAATCGCCTGTTTTGTGCTCTTTGGCCATAAAATCCTACCAGGCGTCCCCCTTGGGCTTGTTGCAGACCCACTCGATGAGTTTTTGGGTATGTTGCGCTGGATCCTCCCATAGTGCCAGAATATGTGGGCTAACACCTACAGAACACTACCGAAATCGCCTATTTCCTATTCTTTGGCCCATAAAATCTTATCAGGTGTCCCCCGAGGCAGCCAGACCCCCTGGGCCTCTTCTGCATCTTGTTGCGGACCTACTCGTATGAACTTTTGGGAATTTTATGTTGGAGCCCCCTATAGCGCTAGAATCGATGGGCTAACACCGAAAAAAAGCTGCTGAAATCACTTGTTTCCTATTCTTGGCCAATAAAATCTTACCAGGCGTCCCCCGCCGCTGCCGAGCCACTTGGTCCTCTTTTAGGGCTCGTTGCAGACCCACATATATGATTTTTTAGGAGTGTTGCACCGGAGCCCCCTGCAGCGCAGAATCTGTGGGCTAACACCCATAGAAAACTGCCGAAATCGCATGTTTTTTGTTCGTTGGCCCATAAAATCCTGTCAGGCATCCCCTGCCACTACCGAACCACCTGGGCCTCGGCCCACTCGTATAATTTTGCAATAATATTGCGCCGGATCCCCCTGCAGCCCCAAAATTCATGCACTAACACCCATAGAAAACTGTCGAAATTGCCTGTTTCCTGTTCTTTGGCCCATGACATCCTACCAAACATTCCCCGTTGCTGCCTCCCGGGCTCGTTGCTGATAAACTCATATGATTTTTCAGGAATTTTGCACCAGAGCCCCCTACAGCGCCAGAATCCATAGGCCAACACCCACAGAAAATTGCCAAAGTCACCTGTTTCCTATTCCTTGGCCCATAAAATCCTACCAGGCGTCCCCCGCCGCCTCCGGGCCACCTAGGCCTCCTCCCCGGCTCATTGCGGACCCAATCATATTACTTTTCAAAAATGTTGCGCTGGAGCCCTCTGTAGCGCCAGAATTAGTGGGCTAACACCCACAGAAAACTGCCGAAATTATTTGTTTCTTACTAATTATTAAAGTTGAGTTGACGAAGAAGCCAACCAAATTTTATGGAAATGGAGAGGACCACATGAATAATAGTAGGTTTGACTACAAGGCTGAACGTGTCATGAAAATCAACCCCGAGAAGTTGGGTAAATCCCTTTGCGATCAATCTGGCTTTATAGTGATTAACGAACCATCAACCTTTCGCTTGATTCTGTATAACCATTTACAAGCAATGATATTTTTAGATGAATCACGTGACACCAATTCCCATATTTGGTTTTACGTAATGCATCAAATTCAGCCTGCATAACATCCTGCCACTCTGAGTGCTCGTTTGATTGGTGGAAAGTGATGGGAGTGAATAGGTGTGAGTAAAGCCATATAATCAAATTTATGTTTTGGTTTATGTATATTGTGTTTTGAATGGTAACAACTCAATTTTGAGGCTGAGGGGAAGGTTGAGGGTTGGGCAAGGGTAGAGTAGATTTGGTTGGTTGTGGTATTCCGCGACCAGACTAGACAAATTGAATAGGAGGTTTTGGTGGCTATGGATTTGATGCTGATGGTAGTTGAGGTGATGAAGAGTGTATAGGTGTCACGACCCAAAATAAATCACAATTGAAGAAAGATAAATAAAGTGGAAACACTCATAAGATAAAAGAAATCTCCTAAAACCTGGAATCATGAGTACAAGAGCATCTAAAGTGGCACTGAAGAGTAAATACAATTGTCTCAAAAGCAAATACAATATTGTCTCATAACAACTAGTACAAAGTCTGAAAAAAAAACAATAAAGAGAGTCCCAAAGATCCACGGTGACTCGAAGTCTGAGCCTCATCGGTAAGATCTGAATGGAAGCAGAATAGCTCTACTAGAGTGATCCACTACCCTGTGCGGGTCTCGATACTCGATCTGCAGGGAGGAAACAAAGTAGGGTTGAGTACACCGAGATGTACCCAGTAGGTTCAACCGACTGGTAAGAGAAATCGAACAAGTATGTAATAACGAAGAATCCTATCACCTGCATCCAAAAGGTAAGTACACAACATAACAAGATCATGAATAATGGCAAGTATAGATGGTAAATCGATCCAATTATGTAACGTAATGCAATGCAATGCATGAATGAAATGGTGTTGCAGGCCATGAATTAGGTGAAATAATGACCATCATGGGGCTGATGTACACATCCATTAAGCCAAGCTACATCATAGAACCCGGGGACGTCACAGGCCATGTACTAAGATATATATAATAAGGCATCGCATGCCATAATCAGAAGTATCTCGAAGCATCCCAGTCCATAACCATTATCTCAATATGTATCATACTGTCTCAAATGATGTAAATGTAGTGATAAATATGCATAACAATGCACCTAATCATGTATCAAATGTGTGCATACCAATTCAATTAGTCATATATAACATGTGTGCATATCAATGCATCCCAATAGATATAAGATCTGTGAATACCAATGCACCCAATCTAATATAAGATGTGTGCATAAGAATGCAACAATGGAGCATAAGAATGTGTGCATACCAATACAACTAGTCAATATAAGATAGCGCATACCAATGCAACAAGTCAATATATGATAGGTGCATACTAATGCAACAAGTCAATATAAAATAGTTGCATACCAATGCAACAATGGAGTATTACATTATATGAATATACCATGTCTCATCTCATCACTCATCACAAAGAACCATTTGTCATTGAAACAAGCTCCACAAGTACCCCAAATGGGCTCATAACTCACCCTAATCATACTTATCATCATGTAGTCACAATATTAATTAAGGACTATTTCAAATCTCATATAATCATAGTGATATCCCAATTATCTCGCAACACAAGATCTGAATTTGAATTAGGTAATAGGATCGCTATTTACTCTATATTCGGCATAACCGACCTCGTATTCCCATCAAATTCAATCATATCATGATATCGGATCACAATTCAGTCAACATCTCACAATTATCACATAAGTATGCCCAATAGCTCAAGTCCAGTCCCAAAAAGGTTAGCTGAAACTATCTCGATGTCGAAACTGCACTCGGACAAGCTTTCAATCAAATCAAGCCTCCAAACGATCCACAGATCGATTAACCACTATCAAAAATGGATACTAGACATCAAGAGGTGCATTTTGATACCCATATTGGCATATTTTAGGCTTAAGGGAAAAATGATCAAAATTAGGGCTAAAATTTGAAAGTGTCCAATTTGAAAATTGACTTCAAAATCAGAATCTATACAAAAACAATGGAGTTCGTGGTGAAAATCTCACTAAAATCGAGTTCAAATCGGTGGATAAATCCCTAAAGTTTCAAAATCATAGACCGAAAATCTCTAATTTTGGATATTTAAAATCATGAAGTTCAAGTCAAAATCAAGATAGAAACCCTAGAAATTAATCAAAACGATGTTAGAAACACTTACCTTATAGATTTCTCTGAAAACCCTCTTCAAAAATCATCTCCCAAAGCTTGAAATATTGAAAATGGAGTGAAAATGGGGGTTTTATGTTTTTAAGAATGACTCAATAAAAATGTACTCCATGAAGGTGGACCCTTATCCGTGGTTGCGGAGAACAAACTTCCATATACCTCTGCGAAGGCAGAGGTTTGTCTGCGGAAGTGGAGAACAAAAATGCGCTGCACCAGATATCTCCACACCAGCCAATACCAAAAATCAAAATTGACCCTCGAAACTCATCCGGACTCAGAATTTCACAACCTTTATATGATCCATACCAGAAATAGCGATCTAGGCTCAACAAAATCATCGAAAATAGATTTTGAGGTCTCCATGATACATTTATCGATGCAAGTCCTGAGTAAAACTAGTTTAAGACTCAAAATACCAAAACTATCCTCGAAAACTCCAAAAATTATGATGAGAGTATTTTTAGCATTAGTTTCACCATTCAAAACTATTGGAACTATCGGAATTCCGATCCGAGCTTTTGAACTCCAAATGTTGACCAAAGTCAAATTTTGGTTTCGAAAACGACTAAAATCACAACTTTGGGCCTAAAAATCTCATCTTCACTCCAAATTTGGTTCTGCAACTTCCTATAGTTTAGTTTTGACATTGCGGAGCTAATGGAATTGATGGATCCCCGATCCGATCTCCAAAACCCAGAATGACACAAAAATTAACTTTTTCAACAATTTAATCTTCCAAAAAGACCAAAACTCATATTTTTCAACTTTTAAAACTCAGGAGTTCAGTTCTAACCATTCAAATAGTTCAAAGTAGGCCCAAAGCAACTTACAAAAGGATAACACAGTAATTTTTACAGAAAAAGTCAAAAATGACCAACCAGGTCATTACAATAGGGGGAGAAGATTGGACTTTAGGAAGAGAAGAAAGTGAAGGAGAAGAAGTAGGAGAAGTACCTCAAATCACAAACTCTGTTGGAGCGCAGTCGGAGGAGACAGTAGAATGCGTATGTTGGATGGTATCTACATTGGGTAAAATAATAGGACGCGGTAAATCTAATAAAAGGTGTTGGAGAAAACATAGGGGAGCTTTCCTGGTTAGGTTGAACCAGGTCATCCCAGGAAAAAGTTTTAAAATTTGTGGAAAGATTAGGAAACATATTTTGAAAAGGAAAAACACTTTAAAAAATTTAATATCATGGGACAAATATATTTTGAAGATTTTGGATCAAAACATTGATGAAAATGATAATTTGACGAAAACCCCAAATAAACATAAGGCGTCGATCTCAACTCTAATTTATTCTTTAAGTATGGTTTGAGCCATTGATAACACAAGCACCCAAAAACTTTTAATTGGGTTGGATTTTACCAAATAACATTTGGAAAGGTGATTGATTTTGCAACAGTGAGGTAGATAAGCAATTGACTAGGTAAACTGCATGCTGACAGGATCGATGGAAGCAAAGCTTCATGGAGTAATGTTCTTATCATTTCAATAATATGTTTGTCTTCGTTTGGAAAGAGAAACTTATTCATGGGTGTATGGTGGAGTTAAAAGATGTTCAATTCCTTGAGAGTTTAAATATGAATCAAGGTTTTTGTGCTCACCACTTCTATAACTATATGTATAGAAAGAACTTTTGTATTGAAATGGTGTTCCAATAAAACTTGAAAGTTTTTGAGAAGTTCTTTAACCTCACCTTTATTTTTCAAGGTGTAAAGCCAAATGTATTTGGTATATTGCTCAACAAAATATGCACTAGCATAGCATTTTTGTGAATTAATGACACTGGAGAAGGGCCCACAAATCACTAAAAATTGCTTGAAATGGTTTTGTACTTAATAACATAAGTTGCTGAAAGGGATACTGATGAGCTTTATTTGATGAACAAGAGTTGCAAACTGAAAACGTTTTGCGTGAACAAAGCAACAATAATTTATTTAAAATAAAATTTAAAACTCTTGCATGCGGATGACCCAATGAATGGTGCCAAGTGAGAATGGCGGAAGAATTGGTGGAGGTAGCATGTGCTTTTGGTGAAGGCAACGAAGGTGAAGTTGGCCACTCATAAAGACCGTCTCTACTCCAACCTGGACCAAAGGAGTCCGCGTGTTCAGATCCTTCACACAAAAATGAAAAGGAAAAAATTCAACAGAAGTTAAATTATCTTGACAAAATTTAGAAACATAAAGTAAGTTGCATTTAGTGGTAGGTGCACAGAGAGTATGAGAAAGTTTGAAAGATTTATTTGATAAATGTAATTGAGTCAAATCTGTAACAACCACAATTTCACAATAAGGAATATTTTGATATTACAGTCACTAAACTCACAATTACAATAGAAAATAGAACTAACAAAGCAATTTGTTACGGCCTTAGAACTCAAGCTAAGTGTCGTACGGCACTAGTCGATTTGCCTGCAGAATTTACCAGATATGGCAAATGCTAGTAAGCCTTGTTGCCTAAGATCGTACTAAGGGAACGTTGGTTTTGCAAACAAAGAAAGCTTTGAGGGAAGTTGGCTTTTATTGCCTTTGAGAATGCTATACAATTGCTTGCGAATACAAGATTTATGAATGTGTTGGATTCCTAAGAAATGAAAATAGCCTTCCTATATATACAAGTTTTCAAGGCCATTGCTACAGTGACTTTGGCCGTTGCTACAGTGAAAGTGGCCGTTGCTACAGTACCCGTAGCCGTTGCTACAGTAACGATAGTTTCTAACCGTTTGCTACAGTGCCGACCATTTCTGCCCATCACTATAGTACTGCTACAGTATTCTGCAGATTTCCAACAAGCTTTAGAGCCTTCCAGAGTGCGTTGGACACATTCCTGCGCAATCTTTGGGAGAAATTGTAGCGAGACGTGTCATGCTCCCCCACCTGTGGTTGCGATGACCCCATCGCAATGTTGCCGCTGCTTGAACTCGTCTACCTTGTCCCGAAATTGCCATAGGTCTTCGTACCTTTCCCATGTGGCTTCTTCTGGAGATTGTCCTTTCCAGTGGACAAGGAACATAGTCGATGCTTGTTGACCCTGTTTCTGCGTCGCTTGATAGTCGATGATATTTTCTATTTCCTTATCATGCGAAACAGTGACTGTAATGGGTGGCCTATGTGATTGTCCTCGAGTTGGATCATCCTTGTCCTCATGATAGGGTTTGAGAACGCTGCATGGAAGACAGAATGTATCTTCAACGCTGGCAGAAGCTCTAGTCAGTAAGATATCTTGCCAACCTTGGCAAGGATTCGGAATGGTCCCTTATACTTGCGCACTAAATTGGGATTTGCGCCCCTTAGTGCCTTGAATTGCCTGGAGTTGAATTTCACCAACACCAAGTATCCAACTTTGTAATTTGTTGGGCGTCGTGACCGGTCGGTGAATTTCTTCATCTGCTTGGCCGCCTTGGCTAGGTGAGACTTTTCAGTGTACAACTGCTCCTCCAATCCATTGGCTAAGTGATAGGCGCCCAAACTCCTGCCTTCGAATGTCGCTGGTAGTGAGTGGGGAGTTTGCGGTTGTTGGCCCGTAGCAAGCTCGAACGGTGTTTTCCCGATTGACTCGCTCCGTTGCAAGATATAAGAGAATTATGCCACATCAAGTAGCTTAGCCCAATCCCGTTGATTTGAGCTTACGTAATGCCTTAGGTATCATTCCAACAAGGCATTGACCCTTTCGGTTCGGCCGTCCGTCAGAGGATGGAAGCTGGTAGAGAAGTGTAACTCTATGCCTGGAATCTGGAATAATTCTCTCCAGAAGTTCCCAGTGAAACGCGGGTCGCGGTCACTGATTATGTGCGTTGGCAGCCCCCAGTACTTCACCACGTTCTTGAAGAATAGTTGGGCTGCTTCCTTAGCATTGCATCCTGGTGTGGCTGGCATAAAGGTGGCGTATTTGGAAAATCGATCCGTTACCACCATGATAGTACCAAAACCACCAGACTTCGGTAGCCTAGTGATGAAGTCCATGGTGATGCTTTCCCACGGACGCTCCGCTATGGGGAGTGGCTCCAAGAGTCCTCCAGGTTGACGCTGCTCTACCTTGTCTTATTGGCATACAAAGCAAGTCCGCACATAAGCCTCGATATCGTCCCGCATCCTCGGCCAGTAGTAGACTGCTTCGATTAGGGCATGCGTACGGTGCTGCCCTGCGTGTCTAGCCCACAAGGTGTCGTGGCTCTCCTTCATAATTTGTTGTCTGATATTGCCATACCTCGGCATGTAGACCCTTCTACCAGGGGCAAGTAAGATTCCGTCTTCGACCCAAAAACTTCGGGTCTTACCCTCTTATGCTAGCTCCATCAGCCGCTGTGCATCCGGATGGTGCAGTAAGCCTTCTTTGATGGACTCCCGAACGTCGTATTGGGCTGTTATTATGGCAGCAAGTTCTGCCTTCCGACTTAAGGCATTAGCCACCATATTGCCTTTGCCCAGCTTGTACACAAGCTGGTAATCAAACTCGGCAAGAAAATCCTGCCACCGAGCTTGTTTGGGGGTGAGCTTTTTCTGCGTCTGGAAATAGCTCGTTGCAACATTGTCCGTCTGTACTATGAATTTGGACCCTAGCAAGTAGTGCCTCCAGGTCCGTAGGCAGCGTACAATGGCGGTCATCTCCTTCTCCTGAACGGTGTACCGCCTCTCTGTCTCGTTCAATTTGCGGCTTTCAAAAGCAATGGGGTGCTTGTCTTGCATCAGCACCCCGCTATGGCAAAGTCTGAGGCATCAGTGTGCACCTCAAACATTTTTTAGAAGTCCGGTAAGGCGAGGACCGGCTCCTCTGACACGGCTGTCTTGAGGCTTTCAAAAGCCTCCTGGCATGTCTCATCCCAAACCCACGGCTTATTCTTTTTTAGCAACTCCATGGCGATTGTGGAGTATCCACTAATGATTCTCCGATAATAGTTGGAAAGCCCCAGGAATGATCTTAGTTCCGTGACCTTAGTGGGCGCCTCCCACTGGATGATGGCTTGCACTTTTGCATCGTCCATGCGAAGTTGTCCCTGACTTATGATATGGCTAAGGAAGTGCACTTTGGGTTGTACAAATTCGCATTTCTCCCGTTTGACAAACAGCTGGTTTTCCCGCAAGACCTGAAAGACTTTGCGGAGATGCTCCATGTGCTCCTCCAAGGATTGGTTGTAGATGACTATGTCGTCCAGATACACTACGACGAATTCGTCCAAGTAAGGATGGAATATTTTGTTCATCAGTGTACAGAATGTTGCGGGTGCATTGGTTAGGCCGAAAGGCATTACCAACCACACGAATGATCCATACCTGGTGATATAGATTGTTTTCGGTTCATCCCCCTCGGCGATCCGAACTTGGTAGTACCCTTTTCTCAAGTCCATCTTGGAAAAGTATTTGGATTGACCCAGCCTGCCGAACAAGTCCGCTATGAGCAGGATGGGGTACTTGTTCTTTATGGTTACTTTGTTCAGCGCCCAATAATCGATGTACAGGCGCAGTGACCCATCTTTCCTTTTATGGAATAACACCGGTGCTCCGAAAGGTGCTTTGGATGGTCGTACATGGCCGACCTCAAGAAGCTCCTTCAGTTGTTTCCTAAGCTCCTCCAACTCTGGTGGAGCTATACGGTAGGCTGGATAGGCCGGGGGTCTGGTGCCCGGCTCTAACTCGATCCTGTGATCCACCTCTCTCCTTGGTGGAAGTTGCCTTGGTAACTCTTCGGGAATGACGTCTTTGCAATCGTCCAGTACCCTTTTAATGCAAGGCGGTATGGGTTCTGGGGCACCATCATTTTCACTCAAACTTTCAATGGTGGCCAGATAAGTTAGTTCTCTCCTCTTAAGGCCTTTCTCAATCTGCATGGCCGAAAGATGGAAGTGTTGTGCTGTCTTAGGCATTTCAACCAATGGCACCATATATGATCCTCCCTTCTCCAGTACAAACATTTTCTGGAAGTAGGTGGATATGAATGAAGGGCATTGGCAAAAAAGCTCTTGTCCAAGCACAATCTCAAAGATGTCGAAGGGAGCCACAGCAAAATTGGTCTTGCCTCGCCAGTTGCCTAAAGTGATGTCTAGGCCGTTGGTAATTCCATTTACCAGCGTAGGTAGGGCATTGACCATCTTAAGCCGAGTCTCGCTTGGGCTGTAGCTTAGACCCAATTTTGTTGTTGCCGTCTGGGTCATAACGTTGGCTTCTACTCCAGTGTCCACCAAGGCACGCACAGGTTTGCCATTGATGGTCATGTCCATGTACTGCGTGGGGAAAGCCTCCAGTTGTCCGGTTGGTTGGGTGGTAGTAGCGCAAAGTCCGATCATGCCAATGTTTGCGGGGGCCCCGGAACTCTGACCTTGTTCCTTGACCTCCTTCTGCTGGTGGTCTTTTATGATGGCACCAATGTTCTTCATCTGAGGGCATTTTGCGTACCAATGCGGTCCTCCACAAATGTAGCAATTCATTTTCTTACGCTGTTGTTGTGGCTGATTTGCCTTCTCGGCAAGTCCTTGTCTGAGTGACTTCCTAAATATTATATCTTGAAAAATGTAATGGAGAAATTACTATAATTAATGGTAAGGGTAAATTAGGAACTAAGTGTAAAATTATCTCTTGATTTCATAAAGCGGATAAATATTGTTAGATATTCCAAAATAGTATAGAGGCTAAGTAAAGATGGACAGAGGGAATATATCTTAGATTTCTACAATTAAGTTGTCTTGGCTGAAATTTAGGTATGTGATGAACAATGTAGCTTTAAGTCCAAATATTTTTCTAGCCAACTTTTGTTGATGACAATTGGTGCTATTGTCCAAATCTGGTACAACAATTTGAAAAAGAATGTTTAAAAATTGATTTCAACTTTTCTAGGATTTTTTTTTTCCTTTGAAAAAGAACCACCACTTAATTTGTAAAAGAAAATCAAGAGACTTAATTTAAAACACCCTAACAAATTTAAGTCTTAAAAATTAGAGAGGAAAAAAAGTGATGGTTTAAATTTCCATTTAGAAAAGGTGTTAGCACTCCAAATGACCTAACCTAACAGGATGACAAAAGTGTCATAAAACGAAATAAAAGATCCACTTATACTATCAGCAATAACAGCGTGGTGAAGAGTTGTTTATCCTTCCTGTCACAAAATTAACTCAATGACTACCTAAAAACACAAATTATTGAACGTTAATCAACACATTCAACATATTACTGGAATAATCCTTATTTTTAATGAAGAGTTAATTGATAATTTTAATCACTAATAATCTTTTTATTAAAAAGGAGCGGTCACCCCTTTTATTTCTCTGATCTGCTGCGCAAGAAGGAAAAAAAAAAGAAAACATACAACCGTTCTTAAAGCGGAGCAAGTGAGTACATGAAAATTTTATGGAAAAATTTGCTGAAAAATAAGTATTCTAGCCATAAAAAAATTATTTTTCAAATTAACTCATTCTCCTTAAATTTAAAGAAAATGACTTCTTTCCAAAAATTTAATGAAAATATTTTTCAAAACTTTCTTCCAATCTCAAATTAAAATTTTTTTTAGCCATCCCTACCAGACTACCACAACCCCCTCCCAATCTCAAAAATTAGATTTAATTTTTTAAATGAAATAAAATTTAAAATTTATATTTAAAAAATATTTCATAGTTTAAAATTTTCTTTTTTTTTTACCCCATCCTTACGCCGACCCACCTAATCCCCCTACCCCCCCCCCTCCCCCCCCCGAAAAAATAAAAATAGAAAAATTTTATATTTTTCCCCCCCCCCACCCCCCCCCCCCCCCCCCCCCCCCCCCCCCACCCCCCCCCCCCCCCCCA
>JAPFFP010029280.1:0-15789 GCA_026153255.1 Solanum medicagineum | reverse complement strand
AGTTCTTTCACTCTAGAAAAACTACTGAGATTGAGGATTTTCTCCAAGAAAGCTAGCATTCTTCAAAGTTTGATTTTAATATCAACTTTTCAGGTATGTAAGGCTAAACGAAAACATGAGATTGTTCTTCCATGCGCCTCATAGATGGTCTTAGAAGAGAGTTGAAGATTCTTCAGTCTATATGCATGATTCTTGATTATTTTCTTGAGAAACCATATTTACTACATGTACTTTCATATGTTGATGATCATCATAAACTTGTTTTTGTCATGCCCCGGAAGGGTACCCTAGGCATAACTGGCACTCGGAGACTATTGCTAGTCCCCAAGCGAACCACCTAGTCCCATTGCATTCTTTCAATCAAATCATATGAGAAAGATATAAAGAAATAACAGACTATCCGTGGGCTATCACAATCTCTATCATAATAAGTTCGAAAGAAGTATCTCCATAGAAAGAAAAAGGGAACATACAATCCCAACATTATCAATTAATCGTCTAGGTCAACGAAGTCTCTATAGCTAACATCTAGTAAGGTACCATGACAGGCCATGGTTACCACAATCAAAGAAAATACTAAAATAAAGATAACGAAATAATCATCCTCCAGAGGCAGGGGAGGACTCACCACGATCTGGAATCAAGAGCTCTGAACCGCAATGATTAGGCTGCAGAAGTCCTCTGTCAACAGAATCTGCATCATAAAACGATGCAGCGCCAAAGGGGCGTTAGTACGTGGAATGTACTGTATGTTAAATTGGCTAAAGTAAACAGTATAAGTGTGACATCATCTCATCAATCACCCATCCTTGCTTAGAACAAGGACGGGACTTTATCATCTCACTATCCATCAAGACATCACCCAATCACCTCACCCTCAGAATACTATCAACAAGGGACCTATATGGTAGTTCATAATCGACAACCACCACCTGTGAGCCTGGTGATGATACAGCGAAGAGATATCGCTGCCACATTCATCCAGTACCTTGCAGGGGGACAGGACGAGTCTGTTGGGGATCCCAAAAGAAGTCTATCAAACCCTCTATGGGCAAAGGCAATATCTACTTTCATGGTCGAATCCTTTCCTACATTGGCCACATAGTTAATGAGTACGAGTGGTACTCACTCTTACCCATTTCGGTGCTAATACTCCTCCCAGGACTCAATATGCTCATAAGTCTATCAATATCGGGTTGTTTATACCGCCAAACCCCCTCTCAGGCAGAGTCCTCCACTCATCTTTCATTCTATCAACTCAAGGGATAGGTTCGTCCTTTCAAACTCTATCTAAAACTCATTTAAACCTCGAGGATACCAATTTCATCTATTTCAGCCATCACAACACTCCTCTCAAGACTCAGACTTCATTAATCATCACATTCAAACAAATCAAAGCTCTAGACATTCCCCCTAAGTTTGTTCTTGCAGTATTAAACAAGGGGATATATGCAATTTTGGTAGACAATCATACAATAATACATAAAATCAGTAAGTACAAGTAAGATGATCATCAATTTGAAATAATATACATGAATTAAAGATAATGTTCAAGAAATAAAGATAATGTTCAAGAAGTTCTTCAAGAATCACTACTCAATGACTCTCAACTATCAATTATCTATCTACTACATGTATTGGGCACATGGAAGGACAATTTAATGCTCTGGGTAGCCTTTACATACCTGGAGTGAAGAATCACCAAATCTTCTTCAAAGATTGAGACCTCACCTGAAACCCTCACATCTTTCTTCTTCTCCTCTCTACAAAATCACGTTTAAACTTAGAAGAATATGGGTTTTTCAAACCCTTTCACACAAAATAAGCCTTAAAAACACATTTTGGGACTTAAAAATGGGTTAGGAATACCCAAAATACCCTCCCAAAATTAAAAGGAAAAGATATTAAAATGGTACACTAGTCCGCGACGCGCCAAGGGCGCAGATCGGAGTATTTTGCGAAATCCCAAAAAAATTTGATTCTCGTCGAAAATAGACAAAAACCTTAAGTGTTAGTTTACACCCCCTCCGCATCGCGCCAGGGGCGCGGATCAACACTATTTCGCATTAATTAGCAAAAATTATGTTTCGAGCGAATTGCTCTTAAATCGGATCAAGACCATTTTCTGACTCAATTTTTCGCATTGATCGCAAATTTGGTCTAGAATTTCCAATCGGAGCTTTGGAAGGTTGTGCGCACGATTTTTTTTAGGGTCGTTCTGGTAATTTCACGAGGTGTTACATCATCTCCCCTTTGGGATCATTCGTCCTCAAATAATGAGTAAGAATAGAATAAAAGCAAGAATGACTTGAAAACTCATCTCTTTCCTCACTCGAGAACACTCGAACTCTCAACTATCCATCACCTATCTATCTCTGTCTTAAACTGGGGAATAGAATCGGATTAATGCATCAACTCAATGAAAAGTGACATTCAATAACATGAAGGATAAGGACATTTACCTTCAACATCATCATCATTTGGCACGATTAGGTGTGTTTATTTGAGTTTCATCGCTTCCTTAGCTTCCCACATAGCTTCCTCAACAAATTGGTTCCTCCATAGGACTTTAACAGAGGCTATCTCTTTATTTATTAGCTTATGAACTTGTCTCTCAAGGATCTAGACTGGAATTTCTTCGTAAGATAGGCTATCCTTCACTCCCGTACTCTCAACAGGAATTGCTAAGGAAGGCTTCCCCAAACACTTTTTCAACATTGACATGTGAAACACTCGATGGACTCCATTTAACTCAGAAGGCAAGTCCACCTCATAAGCAACCTTCCCAATCCTTCTCACAATCTGATAGGATCTGATATAACATGGACTCAACTTCCCCTTCTTACCAAACCTCATGACACCCTTCATGGGTGACACCTTCAAGTACACCCAATCGTCCACCTCAAACTCCCAATCTCTTCTCCTCACATCCGTGTAAGAGTTTTGACGGCTTTGTGATGTCTGCAGCCTTTCTTTGATGACCTTCACCTTCTCCATGGACTGGTGGACTAGGCCAGGTAAGATCAATTCAGCTTCACCAACCTCAACCCAACCAATTGATGATCTACATCTCCTCCCCGTACAATACCTCATAAAGGGCCATCTGAATGCTAGCATGGTAACTATTATTGTATGCAAATTCAATCAACTATAGATGATCATCCCAATTATCTTTGAAGTCAATGACGCAAGCCATCAACATATCTTCCAAAGTCTTAAATGGTGCGTTTTGCCTATCTATCTGTTTGAGGGTGAAAAGTTGTGCTCAGATGTACTTTCGTACCTAATCCTTTCTGAAAGGATCTCCAGAATTAAGAGGTGAATTGAGTTCCTCTGTCCAAGATGATGGACAAGGGAACCCCATGCGGCCTCACAATCTCGCAAAAGTATAGTTGGGTATACTCCTCAGCGGTATAAGTTGTCTTGACTGTCAAGAATTGGGATGATTTCGTCATCCTATCAACAATCATCCATATCGGATCATTTTGCTTTTGGGATCTTGGTAAGCCAGTGATGAAATCTATGTTGATCGTCTCCCAGTTCCATTCTGGAATTTCAAAGTTCTGAGCTAACCCACATGGTCTCTGATGTTCGACCTTAACCTGTTGACAATTCGGGCACTTAGAGACAAATTCAGCAGTGTCTTTCTTCATCCTGTTCCACCATTAGACTTCCCTTAGGTCGTGGTAAATCTTAGTAGAACAGGGGTGAATGGAATATCTAGAGCTATGAGCTTCGGCCATGATCCTATCTCGAACACCGTCAATATCGGGTACGCACAATCTTCCTTGATACCTCAACACCCCATCTCCCTTTTTGGAGAAAACTATCACCTTCTGCTTGTGAACCACTGTTTTCAATTGGAACAAGATAGGGTCATGATCTTTCTTCTCCTTCACTTCTGACACTAAGGAGGAAGCAGAACCACTCTGAACATTGACCCTTCCATGGTTGTTCTCCTCGAGTTGCACACCTACTCGAGCCAATCTATGCACTTCCTTCGCTAGTTCCCTCTTCCCTTCCTCCACATGGACAGTGCTACCCATAGACATCCTGCTAAGAGCATCGAAAATAATGTTAGCCTTACCTGGGTGGTAGAGAATGCTCATATCATAATCCTTAAGCAACTCTAGCCATCTTATTCGCCGCAGGTTGAGCTCTTTCTGGCTGTACACATACTGCAAGCTTTTGTGGTCAGTGAACACGTCACATGCACTCCATACAAATAGTGACTCCAGATTTTAATTGCGAACACCACTGCTTCCAACTCAATATCATGAGTTGGATAATTTTTCTCGTGAACCTTAAGCTATCACCTTTCCACTTTGCATAAGCACACAACCCAATACCACTCGAAATGCATCACAATATACCATGAAGTCCCCCGTACCGTCAGGCAAAGTTAACACTTGTGCCATAGTCAATCTAGTCTTCAACTCCTGAAAACTCCTTTCACATCCCTCAGACCACTAAAACTTGGTCTTCTTTTGAGTTAGCTTAGTCAATGGGGTTGATAGAGAAGAGAAGCCTTTGACAAACATGCGATAATGCCCTGTTAAACCCAAGAAGCTCCTTATTTCTGTTGGAGAGGTTGGTCTTGGCCAGTTCTTAACTGCTTCAATCTTCTGCGTATCTACCCGAATACCTTCTGCTAACACAACATGACCCTGGAAAGCCACAGAATTGAGCCAAAACTTACACTTTGAGAATTTTGCATACAACTCATGATCTTTGAGTGTTTACAAAATCACTCCAAGGTGGTTAGCATGCTCCTCATCTTTTGAATATACCAGAATGTCATCAATGAACACAATCACGAAAACATCAAGATACGGTCTGAATACCCTCTTCATCAAGATCATGAAAGTTATGGGTACATTTGTCAACCCGAAGGACATGACCAAGAACTCAAAATAGCTATACCGTGTCCCAAAGGTTGTATATAGGATGTCACTTTCCTTCACATTCAATTAATGATAACCCGATCTGAGGTCTATCTTTGAGAAACAAGTGGCACCCTGAAGTTGGTCAAAAACGTCATCATTCCTGGGAAGGGGATACTTATTCTTTATGGTAACCTTGTTCAGTTGTCGCTAGTCTATACACATTTTCAGGGATCCATCTTTCTTACGCACAAATAGGAGAAGAGCACCCTAAGCTAAGACACTAAGCCTTATGAAACCTTTGTCTATCAAGTCTTTCAATTGTTCTTTCAACTCTGCCGAGGCCATTCTATAAGATGGAATTGAGATGGCTTTGGTCTCGGGAAGAACATCGATCCCAAAGTCAATATCCCTATTAGGAGGGACTCCAGGAAGATCATCACGAAATATTGCAGGAAACTCATTTACAATAGGGACTGACTCAAGGGTAGCAGACTCAACATCATCAGACTTAACTCTCACAAGGTGGTAAATGCAACCTTTGGAGATCAATTTCCTAGCTCTAAGATAAGAGATGAATTTGCCCTTAGGGGTAACAAAAACTCCTTTTCCACTCTAAGACAGGCTCACAGAAATTGGAACTTAACAATCAGGGTTCTATAGTCAACAAAAGCATAACAGGCGTAAAACCAATCCATGCCTCTTATTGCATCAAAATCAACCATCCCCAGCTCTATCAAATCAGCTAAGGTGTCTCCATACTAAATAGACACTACATAATCCCTATAAACCCTCTCAGCTAAGATAGACTCACCAGTAGGAGTAGAAATAGAAAAGGGTTCATGCAAACACTCTGGAAGAACCCCAAATTTGCTAGCCACATAAGGGGTCACAAAAGAAAAGGTGGCACCCGGATCAATCAATGCATAGCAATCATGTGAAAAGACTCAAAGCATACCCGTGATAACATTTGGTGCAGCCTCCTGATCCTGTCGATTACCCATAGCATAAATTCAATTCGTCCCACCTCCCGTACCAGTAGTAGTACCCCTCTGCTGATTGCCTGCTGGAGGGGCTGCGGATGACAAGGGTCTGCTGCTCCCCTTACCTCGTCTTCTTTTTGGACACTTATAGCTTAAGTGACTAGCCTATCCACACGAATAACAAACATCTTTTTCCACACAGCATTCACCCAAATGAAGCTTACCGCACTTGCACAAGGTGGCTTTCCCCTCATACCTTGGGTCACACTGGCCTGAGATTAGGTACCCGAAGCCCTAAAATTCTGATAACCTTGTAATTTCTGATCATACCTGTTTGGCTGCATGGGCTCACTTGCTATAAATTGTGCAGGATGAGATGATCTCCTCTGGAAATAGGACTTATCACCCTTATTCTGTCTCTGCGGGCTAGGCTCATGTCCCGCTGATTTTACCTTTCTACTTATCTACTCTTCTCTATCTTTCATCTTGTCTTCCTTGGTCTATTAGGCATACACCATAAGTCTCCGATGTCCATGCAAGGAATCAACAAAGCAGCCTTACATTCTTTTTGCATGTGCCTGTCCAGACTAGACACGAACTTCCTCAGCCTCGCCCTTATGTCTTTCACCATCTCTGGAGCATACTTGGACAGCTTGATGAACCTGAGGCTATGCTCTTTCATGATCATCCCTCCCTGCTTCAGATTTACGAACTTATCCACCTTCGACTCCCTCAACTCTTGAGGAAAGAAGTGGTCAAGAAAGGTTGTCTCGAACTCTTCCCAAGCTGCAAGCTCCACATTCTCACCTCTAATCTCCTCCCACTGGTTGTACCACACGTTCACAACATCCTTCAGCTGGTAAGAGGCAAGCTCAATTCCCTCGATCTCATCAGCATACATCGCCTTCAGAACCTTATACATCTCATCAATAAAGTTTTGTGGGTCTTCTTCCACCTTCGACCCCATATACACTGCGATTCATTCTCAAAAAGTTTCTGAGTCTGGTGGCAGCTGAGGGCTCTTGTGAGTTAAAACTAGGAGCTTGAGGACCTTGGTTATTACCCTGAGAGGCTACCAACTGAGTCAGCATGATGACGGTTCCCCTAAACTCTACCTCGGTAGTGAGAGCTGGCTGGGGCTGAACAGGAGGCATCTGTGGGACCTCAGCGATCCTAGCAGGGCATCCCCGTCTCCTCGTCTCCGTCTGAACTAGGGCCTCAGGTTGGGCGTTCTCAGCAGTTGGGTTGCGGCATCTCTTTGAGCGGCAGTTCTCTTTGGTGGCATTATCTAAAAGCGTAAAATGCATGAGTTAAAACAAGGTTTCCATAAAGTTAAGCTCTATCGCACGAATCCAAAATAAAAAAGAAGGGAAACTTCTCCTAATGTCCCATAGACTCCTGCTTATGAAGTGTGGTGCACAACACACCCATAAATAAGACTCTACTAGACACAGCTTCGTAGAATCCCTAGGACACTCGAACTCTAGGCTCTGATACTAAGTTTATCACGCCCAGGGAGGGAACTGGCACTCAGAGACTATTGCTAGTCCCCAAGAGAACCACCTAGTCTCATTACATTTGTTCAATCAAATCATATGAGAAAGATATAAAGAAATAACAGACTATTAGTAGGTTATCACAATCTCTATCATAATAAGTTCGAAAGAAGTATCTCCATAGAAAGAAAGAGGGAACATACAATCCCAACATCATCAATTAACCGTCTATGTCTACGAAGCATCTATAGCTAACATCTAGGAAGGTACCATGACAGGCCATGGCTACCACAATCAAAGAAAATACTGAAATAAAGATAAGGAAATAATCATCCTTCAAAGGTAAGGGAGGACTCACCATGATCTGGAATCAAGAGCTCTAAACCTCAACGATTAGGCTGTTGAAGTTCTCTGTCGACTGAATTTGCATCATAAAATAATGCAGTGCCAAAGGGGCGTTAGTACGTGGAATGTACTATATGTAAAATGGGCTAAAGTAAACAATATAAGTGTAACATCGGCTCATCAATAACCTATCCTCGCGCAGAACAAGGACGGGACTCTATCGCCTCTCTATCCATCAAGACATCCACCAATCACCTCACCCTCAGAGTACTATCAACAAGGAACCTATCTGGGATTTTCTACAAACAACAACCACCACCTATAAGGCCGGTGATGATACAGCAAGAGATGTCGCTGTCACATCCGTCCAGTACCTTGTCTGGGTACAGGACAAGTCTGTGAGGGGATCCCAAAAAAAGTCTGTCAAGCCCTTGCGGGGTAAGGAAACATCCGCTTTCACGATCCAATCATCTCCTACACCAACCACGTAGTTAATAAGTACGAGTGGGACTCACTCTTACCCATTTCGGTGCTAATACTCCTCCCAAAACTCAATATGCTCATAAGTCTATCAATGTCAGGCTGGTTATACCGCCAACCTCCTCTCTCAAGTAGGGTCCTCCTCTCATCTTTCATTCTATCAACTCAAGGGATAGATTCTTCTTTTCAAACTCTATCCAAAACTCATTTAAATCTCAAGGTTACTAATTTCATCTATTTCATCCATAAAAGCACTCCTCTCAAGACTTAGACTTCATCAATCATCACATTCAAACAAATCAAAGCTCTAAACACTCCCCCTAAGTTCATTCTTGTAGTATTAAACAAGGGGATATATGCAATTTTGGTAGAAAATCATACAATAATGCATAAAATCAGGAAGTATAAGTAAGATGATCATCAATTTGAGATAATATACATGAATTAAAGATACTGTTCAAGAAATAAAGATAATGTTCAAGAAGTTCTTCAAGAATCACTATTCAATGACCCTCAACTATCAATTATCGCTCTACTACATGTATTGGGCACATGGAAGGACAATTCCATACTCTGGCTAGCCTTTACATACGTGGAGTGAAGAATCACCAAGTTTTCTTCAAAGATTGAGACCTCACATGAAACCCTCACCTCTTTTTTCTTCTCCTCTCTAACAAATCACGTTTAAACTTAGAAGAATGTGGGTTTTTGAAACCCTTTAAGCCTTAAAAATATGCTTTGGGTATACCATTCCTAAAATTAAAAGGAAAAGATTTTAAAATGGTACACTGGTCCGGGCGCTGACCAGTATATTTCGTGAAATTCCAAAAACTTTCAATTCTCGTCGAATTAAAAAAACTTAAGTGTTAGTATGCACCCCCGCCGCGTCACGCCAGGGGCGCGGATCAACACTTTTTCACCATTAATTAATGAAAATTATTTTTTAACCTGGTTGCTCTTAAATCGGGTCGAGATCATTTTCTGACTCGATTTTTCACGCTGATCGCAAATTCGGATTCAAATTTCCCATCAGAGCTTTGGAAGACGCATTGTACGCACGATAAATTTTAAGGGCGTTCCTATAATTTCATGGGGTGTTACAGTTTTCTTGAATTGAATGTTTTTACATGAATTATTGCATAAACCCTACTTATTATTTTCTTAAAGATTTTATGAAAGTAGATAAGGATTAAGTCTAGAGCCTTGAGTGAGAATTTTGATTGTGTTTGTGATTGAGCGGTGAGAATGATGATGAGTTGATTGAACTTGATAGCCCCTTGAGTCTCTATAAATGAACTCTAACGATTTGTCTATACGATTATTCCTAAATGATTGTTCTAAGCCTTTAGCTATTGATTGAGATGTTGATTGATGAGATGATTAGACTCTCTATGAGACTGATTGAAAGATTGTGCCTCCACGAGGCTGATTGAGATAGTTTGATTGGATCGATTGTTTTATGAGCATTGAGTCATGAGAAGAGTATCGAGCACTGAGAGATTAAGAGTTAGTCCAACTCGCACTCGTCAAACTACGTAGCCAAACGTAGGTGAGGATCAGGACCACCACATCACCTTATAATGAGGTCCCCTCTGATTAGAAGTCCCTGAAATCAATAGAGATCTTATCTGTTGTCTACACTTGGACTTGTCCATGTGGTTTCGATTCATTCTCTACCTAACAAAGTACAGAACGATTGTGGCAATATCAGTGTGATTTGTTATACAATCATGGGCTCATAAGTGATTATTGTCGGATAAGAGAAACTCCCAGAAAGTTTCTACCTTGAGTACTTTGAGTCGAGATGAGATGAGATGTGATGAGATGAGATAAGTTGAATTGAGTTCCTTTGAAATAAGTCCTTCTGAGTTGGGTTTGATTTGATTGATGAGTTGATTGGTTGATGGGTCACTTGTCTAGTATTTATTCTTGCTTTAGATAGACATTTGACATGTTGATTGTTATTATGTCGAGTCGATTATTGTTTCTATATTATTCTACCTGTTTCAGTTTCATTCAACTATTTTACATACCAGTACATTCCACGTACTGACGTCCCCCTCTGGGACTGCATCTTTCATGATGTAGATACAAGATTTGGAGATCGTCAACAGGCGCATTGTTGGGAATTTGAGACGTTCAGCTGATTGGTAAGCCTCCCCTACTTCTGAGGATTCATTATATTTATTTCATCTTACTTTAGAGTTATACACTTATTAGCTTTATTTTGATTGAGGTAGTCATGGGTTTGTCATTGGCACCACCTAACAGTGATAGAGGCTTCATAGACTAGAGTCGAATGTTGATGGTAAGACTTATTGAGCTAGTTTCTTTCTAATAGTCATTTATTTATAATATTGTTTTGAGACTAGATGATGATGTGCCCATTTACTTCTTTATGTATTCCGTTGATTAGCAGAATGTATGAATGAATGTGATGAGGCCAAGTGGTTTGCTTGAGGACTAGCAACAGTCTCTAGGTGCCAGTTACACCCAGGATATCCTCCTGGGGCGTGACAATTCCCCATGCCTGTAATTTGTCTATTGTTAGCAATTTGTCCTGTAACTGTAGTCATAATGTGAATTTTTCTTTTGGCCTTGCATTGTTTTCAAACATCAAAGATTTCCAAATTACTCTTTGATTATCCCCTGGTAGCCTTTGATAAATAGTCTTGATGGATATTGAGTTTAAATAGTTATGTAATGAAGCAACATTGTATAAATTATGTATAAGCATGTATCAATATTGTATAAATAGTATGTAAATGTGTGTCGATATTGTATAGATTGTATACAAACATGTATCAGTATTATATAAATATACATGTAATGTATATCGACATTATATAAATAGTACATAATAGTGTATCAATATTGTGTAAATAATTATTTAACGACCCGTTAAGTCGTTTTGAGATATAGAGTTTCATATGTTATAAAAACTTTTACGGGGATTTTTGGACTATGCAATAATTTTTTCATTTTTTTTAGTTAAGAGATAATTTTAGATAATTAATTTAGTTGGTGGATTATAATAATAATTTAGGTAATATCCTATACTAATTATTCCATATTTATAAAAAAAATAGGTTAATAGAATGATATTTATCATTTCTAATATATGCTCAATAATTAAAAGAAAATATATATAGGGACAGAGGGTTGAACACCCTAAGTCATCAAAAATAGAAAATAGGAGAGGAGTGCCGCAAACAAAAATGGGAAAAAGTAAAATGTACGACGAAGAGCCACCCCAAAATTTCAAGTAAAACAAAAGTTAATTTCTATTCTTGTTTCAAACATTAGTTACTAGAATTGATGCTATATATTAGTATACCATGTGATTATAAATTAATATTGAGAGATAGTTTTTAAATAGCTAGAAAAATAAAAGGTAGTGGAAGCCATGACATGGAGATTAGCTAATAACGGTGTAATGATGAGAAAAAGATTAGGAGGCAATATATGATTTTATTGTCGGACTATGGTGGATTCTGCAATGGGTTTCTCGTACCATATTAATTCTAATTAATTTTGTTTTAGTTTTAGTTTTGTAATTATCACATTATGATTTAAATGTTGATGCATTGATATAAGTAATTAAATATTAATGTATCATATTATGTAAATACCCTTAGAATTATGTTATTTTGGAAGAATTAAGACCTAACCCTAAACTTGAAAATTTAAGAATTGATTATAAAAATTGGGTGACTTTAATTTTTGGATCTAGGCTAGACATATAACAATAAGGGTGTCTACAGACTCGTGTTCGTATGAATATTATATATTTGATAGATTGAAACATTAGGAGGTATTGAAGAAAGAAATGCATTGGTGTATTTTTGGTTCCCATTGAGGTAGGTTATGATTTGTTCTATCAAATAAAGACACTCTTAATAGCGATTAATAGTCATTGAGTAAAGCTGTGATATTTTCTATGCACTTAATTGTTGTGGTTTGCTTGACTGATATATTATTGTGATTGGTCTGCAATCCCAAGACCATGTAACCCACAATCTTGAACTTGATCTCTTAAAGTGATGCCTTGAATAAAAAGGGCTTGATGAAACATTGGTAATGAAGTGAGAAGTAATGATAAAGAATAATGAATTATATATATTGCATCGGGTGTCACATTCCGACACACACACACACACATACATACATACATACATACATACATATATATATATATATATATATATATATATATATTGGATCGGGTGTCACGTTCCGGTACGTTAATAATTAAGAAAAACATGTTAAAATAATTTAATATACTCAATTTCAAAGAAACTATCTCCAAAAACAAGTGTGATGTGGAGGCCTGAGTCCTTGTGTGTATTATTGATATCGTTGATTGGTTGTGTACTTGTCTCTTGCTGTTGCCACATGTTAAGTGTTAGAGTTGATTTCCTACTATTATTTTATGCATATTATTTCTATTTGGAGTCGGCTGATGATACCTACTCAGTACATGTGGATCGTATGACTCCTACTTGCATTTTTCTTTGTTTTGCTTTTGTGAAGTGCAGGGAGTGTTTCATCGATTTCGACTTGCCATCAGCTCTAGCCAATCGTTGGGATAGCAGACTCAGGGTGAGCTAACTTTCTAGATCGTGTTGGATTCTATTAGTTATAACATGATGCATGTCCTTAGTTTTCGGCCATAAACTATTTTATTTATCTATTTTGATATTGCCACTCTTAGACTTAGTATTGGAGAATAGATGTTCTTGATGTAATGACTTTCAGATTTTGGGAAATATTATGTAATAGAAATTATGAGTTTTATTATTCTTGTATTTTATAAGTTGAACAGCTACATAGGTTGGGATTTATATCTTTGGTTCACTCACCTAGGAAGGTAAATGTGGGTGCCACTCATAGCCTATTTTGGGTCGTGACAAATTATGTAATGTATCGATATCGACATCGACATTTATTTAACTATCATGCATTTCCCATCTTAATAAATGAAAAATAAAGAAGACATAATAAAATGACGTAAATATTCTTTTTTTCCACAAAATAAGTCAAACGATGTCAAAAGGGTTAAACAAATTTTAAAAAATAGCAACAAAAAAATTGTATAAATAATTATGTAATATATCGATATCGATATTTATTTGACTTTCATACATTCCTACCTTAATAAAATAAAAGAAAAAACAAGAAATAATAAAATGACAAAAAAATAAAAAAAATTTATAAAAAACTTTTTAAAAAGTGAAAATTAAAAAATTTATAAAATAATTATATTTAAAAAAAATTAATTAAATATAGCACAACTAAAATAGTAAAAAATGAAATTATCTAAAAAAATCAGAAAAAAGGACCAAATAAATAGAATCAAACTATGAGACAAAAAAACTAAAAAAAAATATTTAAAAATCAAAAAAGAAAAGGACAAAAAAATAATTTTTAGAAAAATAGTCGAATGACCAATTTCAAAAATAAAAATAAAAGGAGGTAGAGAGAGAAGGAAAGCCAAATGACCAGAAAGAAAAGAACAAAAAGAAAAATCAAATAGTTGCTATTTTAAATAATTAAATATGAAATATTTACCTAAATAATATATTATATATCAAATATTACCCTTTTTAGGGTACTTTTTATTTATTACGATCTATAACATGTTTTGTCAATAAATTACAAGAAATTTCTTCTCTTTCTTTCTCTTCTTCTCTTTCTGTTTTCCTTTCTTTTTTCCTTTCTCTTTCTCTTTCTTCTCTTCTTTTTTCTTTTCTTGGTCCATCAGCTGACCTCTAGTTGTTTTATTTATAAATTCTCTTTTCTCTCTCTCTCCCTTCCCATTTAACTCATCATTTTTAATATTATATATTGTTATAAATTTTATTATTATTTCAGTAAATATAATATGTAACACCTCGTAAAATTACTAAATGCTCCCAAACTTTATAGTGGGCACAACGTGTCTTCCCAAACTCTGATGAAAAATTCAAAGCCGGATTGGCGATCAGTGCGAAAAATTGAGTCAGAAAATGATCTCGACTCGGCTTTAACGTGAAAAACATGAATATTTTTTTCAAAGAGAGCCTTAAAACAGCGAGATTTCCATGCCCTTTTCGCAACGCGGAGAGGATGCGAAACCACACTTATAATTTTTCAAAAATTTGACGAAAATCGAGAATTCGCAAAAAATTAGAAAAAAACACTAGCGCACGTCGCGCACTAGTGTACGAGGGAGCAATTTTTTTTCTTTTAATTCAGGAAGGGCATTTCATCCTTCCCGATATATTTTTACATTCACAAGTCAGTTTTTAAATGTATAATTCGTACAAAAAAGATTTTTAAACCCAAAACTATTCTAAGTATTTTTTTCTATTCAAGTTTTATGAGAGAAGAAGGAGAGACAGGGTAAGGGTTACAGAGAAATTTTCCAATTCTCGAAGAAAACCTCAATTCTCAGGTATGTAAAGGCTACCCAAAAGTATGAAATTGATCTTCCATGTATCAATGTAGAGTAGGATGAAAGATTCATGTCTAAATGTCTTGATTTATGAATTTCTTGAAAGTTCTTGAATAATTACTTTAAATTCTTGGATAGTCTGTTGAGTTCTTGTCTTCTTTCTTTAAATTATATTTTTGTATCCTAATTTGATGATCATCATGTTTAAAGCTTACTGTATATATGTGATTGCAACTTGATCTTTAAAAATTGCTCTCTGTGGAGATTGGATTAATGAACTTAGGGGGATGTCTAAAACCTTGAATGTCCAAAAGTGATGTCTAACTGAGTCTGAGTCCTGAGTTGAGTGTGTTGATGACTATGATAGCTGAAATTACCACTGATAGAGTTGAATGGGTGTAATTCCCTTAGATTTGATAGATAATCTTGCCCATAGAGGTTGGGTGATGAGGGTTCTTGATCGATTGATAGATTTATGAGCATGTTGGATCCTGGGATGAGTATTAGCATCGAAATGGGTAAGAGTGAGTCCTACTTGAACCCATTAACTACGTGGTCAGCGTAGGAGAAGACTGGACGGTGAAAGCGAATTGACAGACTTTTGGATCCACTCACAGACTCGTCCTTTACGCCGGCAAGGTACTGAACAGATGTGGCAACGACATCTCTTCGTTGTATCACTACTGGCTCATAGGTAGTAGTTGTCAGTTACAGAAACTCCCACATAGGTTTCATGATGATAGAATTGTGATGTGATGTGATTATTTGATGTTTGATGGATAGCAAAGTGATAGAGTCTAATCCTTACTCTGAGGTGAGAGTGAGTGTTTGATGAGGGATTGTACATTGTTTCCTTTTTTACTTTAGCCCGTTTTACATACAGTACATTCCACGTACTAATGTGTGTCACGCCTAAGTCCCGTTAGGGCGAACTGACACCCGTTGCCGATAAGGCCCGGGAGAACCAACCTGTACCTACGCGTTTACCATACGTATTATAAGGGGTTTCTACCTTTAATGTGCCTTAAAGCAGACAAACAGTGATAACAAGCTAAAAGGAAATACATATGACTAGGTCGTTGGGGCCAAAGTGTTTAAAGTGCGAGACATGACTTCACTTTCACTTTACATAGTCTACAAAGCCTCTAAATAAAGAGAAATGTCTG